>JABASI010000027.1:0-77009 GCA_019776505.1 Tomocerus nigrus | reverse complement strand
ATATCTATATCTATCCCCTTATTACTGAAAAATAATTAAATATGTAATTATGTAAGTAGATATGTGAATAAATATGACGCATTCTCGAATTCTTGATAGTATGGTTTTTACAGCCGATGTTTGCTTGTTTTTTAAAATAGTAATTGCCTATTTTGTCTGTATTTATTTAGATAATAATTGGTTGTCTGGTACTGATATTTCTATTTGCTTGCTTTCCAATTTATCCGTCTTTAAGGGGCTTTATGAATTTCCTAAGCGGATGGGCTACAAGCTTGTATAAAATAATATTGAATTTACATCCAAGCAAATCAATTTCTCATCAATCAGTTTCTTTTGGCAATACATATACTAAAAACCTTGTCATATTGACATCTCTTATTCATCATGCCACGTAGTAACTATAATCTGTTAAATAGGATGAAAAATTGAGACACTTGGATGGGTTTTAATTATTTTTTTAATAAAAATGTTTGTATTGTAACGAACAGTTCCCGTTGATTTACTGGAAACGAAAGTATCTTCAGGATTATCAAAAGACGGGACCCAAATCCAATTCTTTTGTGATATCACGCTGGGTGGTCATGTTGTTCCTGAATCTGTTGCACTGGAAGTGGAGTGGCTGGCTGACGAAGAGACAGTGCAGACAGAAACATTTGGCCTCCTTCAGCAACACAAAGGTGTTCTCAAAGAGGATAAGTGGTCCGTTGGACAAATCGTAAGAAGAATTTATCTCCTCATTTTATGATCATTTTGTTACATAAATATATTATTTTGACTTTGTATTTCAGCTTCAATGTAAAGCCAGAGCTAAGCATACAACAATAAATACATTTACTTCTGCGGTTATCAGTCCTCCGTTCAACACGGGAATTAATGTCCTTAGCCCACCCAACCTCTCTGCTACTGAAGGTGAGTTATGATACGAACCAGCCCCCTTAACTACATGACAGAGATGTACAAGTAGATACCTACCTAGTTTAAGTAATATCAAATGACCACAGCTCAGAAAAATGAGTGTCAGATACCTCATTAACCACTCACAATGGATTTAATGCGGCAATACTTTATTAAGCGGAATAAACTAAACATATTCATATTTTTGCAGGTTCTGAACCGGTGTACATTGAGCTTCAAACCAAAGTGCCCATAATTTGCCCAAAAAAGAAGAAACCTGCGAAATCAGAAAAAAAGAAAGAAGAAGAGGAGGAGGAACCCGAGGAAGAAGAGTGTTGTATCACTCTGGATATTGCTGTCCGCGGTCCCTTAAGTCCACCAAGATGTTCAAGTGGAAACCCATTTGATTTGGTACAAAATGACTGTATATGCTTTTATATCCGGAAAATTAACATTTTTAATAATGATGAGTTATAGTGATAATAATTTGGTTTGTACGACAGACCATCCAGAAGAGTTCTACTCCATACCGATAAATTATATGCAGAACATGACTATAAGTTATGCCAGAAATAAGTGGACTGGTATTACATAAGTCGAAGAAATGAGTTTTATATTTTAAATAATAATTCCACTTTAAATAGGGAGCTATATTTCGATTTCGGACCATAAGAAATAGTTATTATTCTTTTAATTATTTAACCGACCCTAATTATCTTACTCATTATCTTACAGTATCATCATAGTACTAACTATTGAGTTATACACAGAAGCGATACTATAGTGTCCGACATTCTTTCCAACCTTTTAATCTAAGTTCATTCGGCCATTTGTTTAAGTATTGTTTGCTTTAAGAATGGAGGCACGTATCATACATTGAGATCAGGGATATTAATATCATTAGGACTTTAGGACAGGACATGCTTGAGCCAATGGCTTTTACTATTTAGCAATAATTTTTGTATTGTTTGTTATTTTGTACTTTGGATTTTTAGGTTGTTTTAAGCACATGTGCTTATAAAATATGTGCCGACGAATGGAATATCACGCACCGCATCCCGGTATGGGCTGTTGACGATGGCCTTTACGGCAGCGTAGAAGATCATGAAGTTTCTGTAATGGTGGACTTCAGGTCGGCAGAGAATAATCCCCCCAGATGGCAAGAGATAAACTTACCATCTCAAGAGGTAACTGTTTTCATTCCATCATCTTCAAAAGTAGTAAAGACTAATGTCTCAAAAATATTTTAACAGCTACCTAATGGTTATCAGAAATATGAATGATTGGTAGCGTAAGTAGTGAAGAAACTCGTCGGGAAAATTAGATGGACTTAATAAAAATTATGATGGGCATAAATTAATTAGAGTTATCGGAGTTTAATTTTAACCCGTTAATAATTTAACAGGTTCATATTCTTCCGGCTGACATCAGCCAACGGTGCACGATTGACGAATATATCACAACATTTGATGGAGTGACGTATAGAAATCCTCTTGAAGGAACTTTTGTCCTTTATCGGCACGCCACTTTACCTTATGAAGTTCAAGTGGAACTGAAAAAATGTAATCAACGAGCACTTTGCAATTGCGCTGTGGCTATTCGATTTGGAGATGTCATGTTAGCTGCCGAAATTTGTAGTTTGGGAAAAATGAGATTTTGGAGTTACACAGCGGACGGTAGCTACATCGAGCCTTCCAAAATCTCCCATTTACCTCAAATTATTCGAATTGACGAAGGACGTAGTTTCCAGGTTGGTCCATTAAATGTAGAACCTACACATGACGTCCACAGTGATGTTTTGGATAGGGAACACAACTTATAGTTCTGTAAGTTACGATATTTTGGTGGATAGTACCATAATAATTTTACTAATTTCGCAATTGACTAATTTTACGTCAGATACAATTGCCAACTGGAACGCGAATAAATTTGGGGCCTAATTTGAGATTTATCAGTGTACAAGCATCACTTATGGATGAATACAAAACATCAGGCCTATGCAGTTCTTTAGACAGAGATGAAACAAACGACTTCACGACTTTCAAAGGACAAGTTGTCTGTCCAGCAAATAAAACGGTTACGTTGGCGTGCGAAGACTACGCAAAGTCATGGAGACTGCTCTCAGAACAAAGTCTTTTCCACGGATCATTTAACAACGACGGTCATCTGGAAGACGATGGAGAGAGCCATTTAGACGATGCAGTACATCCCGGTCAGTGCAGTTGCTCAGGCTCCAAGAAACCCAAAACTGCCCAGCTAAGACCTAAATCTAAATCTGCATACTCTTCCTACCCTTATGAAGATTTTCAACCGGAAGAGCAGCAAGAGGAGGATACAGAGGCAAATAAATGTTATACGAGTCAATGTGTAGATCCCAGGGGAATTGATGTCACCATGCAGTTGCTGGAATTGGTCCTTGATGAAGAGTTTAGCGACGATGAGGGCGAATCTAATCTCAAGGCTCAACATGGACAACTTGTTCCAGTTTTTTACAGCAACCCGAAACAAGATACTTCCCTCAGACACAATGGAGAATTAACGGAAGATGATGCGGAAGTTTATTGCAGAGGAATGATAGAGGGAATGCCAGCTACGAAACTCTGTAGGGACATTGCACACGTCAATGTTGAAACTCATATCAAAGCATGTAAAAATGAAATAATGGTAATTTCAGGAAATTAAAGTTTGCAGTTTATGACTTTAAGTTAGTTTTTGGTGACAAATAACGTATTAATATAATTGGAATTTTATTAAAAAATAATTAGCATAGTAAGTCGACGCTTTGGTCTATGGATGCTTTGGAGCAGTTGAGATGGGATTGTCGAGATCAGGTTTACCACAATCTCACCATTTGGGAGCCTCAGCTAGGAAGACAACACGGAACACCTCCTCTCTCCATCTTATCCAGTCTCTGCCTGAATAATTGCACCGGGGCCGGATCCTGCCAAAATGGTTAGATTTTAATATTAAGTAAGAAGTAGAAGTAGAAGCATTATAATCAAGTGCTGCATGTTTAGCTCAATTTCCATATCGCCATTATTATTATTGATATCTTTGGATAATGATTTGCATGTAAATATCTTTGATAATTCTCGAATATTTAGGACAATGCATATGTCAAAGAGGATATTCTGGATCGGATTGCTCCATTAGCATTCAACAGGCTCCGAGGGTCACATCTCTTGCTCACAATAGTGTATGCGACATTAGAAAAAAACCATGCAGTGAACTTTTAGTGTGGGGAGAAAGATTTGCAGACTATGATAACATTAAATGCCATTTTGACACGTACAGGGTAAGTACCTATATATTTTTCCAATTTTATTTCATATTTATTCGTTTTTAAACTTTGTGTAAGAAATAAGTAATTATTAACGTTTATTAATAGAGACATAATGTAGTAGTAGCTCGTAGCTCTTAATTTTAATTCTGGTGTGTATTCTGCAGACACAAAGCATAAAAACGGTGCCAGTTTTATCTGGTACGATCGCGACAAATGGACGTTTGCTTACTTTCCAAGCAATAATTTGTGACATTCCTGATTTGTCAATTCATGATGCAAAAATCACTTCTTTTTATATTCCTGGAGAAGGACTTGACAAAACCAGGTATGCCCAGCGCATATTTTTCGTATTTTATGAATGTATATTTTGTTGCTTCAATTTCTGTGTCATTTTTAGAGCTTTGCTTCGAGTTCGAGTGAGTTATGGAAACGAAAGCCCTCACAGTGAGTCTCAAGACTTTGTCATTTTTGATTCTCTGTGCTGGGTATGCGAATCCCCACTTTCGTGTACGCCGCAGCCCTCGCAAAGTTGTAATGTCCTTAGCGAGCCTTTTGGCACAACAGATCCGTTTCAACCAACGCAGTCCTTTAACAGCAATCCAACAATTGGCTTTTCTCAAAGTAACAGTCCACTTCAATATTCTCCGGATTCATCAGGAGGATTCACTCCAGCTAGCATTAATAATGGTTTACTTCTACATTCAAACGTCCCTCAATTACATTCTCAAATTCATCCCCAACTTCATCCTCAGCTCAGCAGTCCATGTCATCAACGAAAAGACTCTGGCCCTTGCAAAAATGATATTTTACGCTATTTCTTCGATGCAAGTGCCAGTAAATGCAGACCGTTTATTTATGGAGGATGTCAAGGAAATTCGAATAATTTTCAATCGGAGCAGGATTGCTTGTCCATTTGTTCTGTAGTACAACCTTCTGCCAGTTTTATTACCAATCCTACTCACACTTCATTGTCTCCAACATTGCAGCTCAATCATTTAATCACATTAAATCCCAGCAGCACTCAAAACGTTCCGAAAATTCCAGCAAAATGCCTTTTGGGAAATAATCCAGGCTCTTGCTCCGAGGAAACCGTCAGATACTACTACGACAGTATTATGAGCAAGTGTCGTCCCTTCATTTTTGGTGGATGTGCTGGCAATTCTAATAATTTCCCGACGAAAGACGATTGCATACAGGAATGCGAAAAATTACCCTAAATCTGCGAGAGAATAGTTACACGCCGTACCTAGAATATTAAATCAAAAAGGTATATTTTTACAGATTGGATAGGAAAGCGACGTTATATTATATGTTTTAAAATGCTGTTATTATTGTAGAAGGTCATGCTATTTAAACATTTAGTAATAGTATTATTTTTATCATGACTGTTCTTTATTGTAGCTATTATTATTGTCAGCCATTATTACAGAATAAATATTTTTGTGGGACGTTTTTACAGTACTACTTCATGTCATTCGTTCGATATTGCTTCAATTGTGTCAGAAATCTTCTTCAGATGTGTCTGATGCGTTTTCGGAAACAAAATCATGAAATATTTCATACATAATGACAAAAAACACAGAAGTAAACTAGAACGGAATTTTTTTTCATGCAAACTTAGTAGCATGTATGCTCGTTAGGTGGGGTGTACGTGCACACAGGCTGCAGTGGATCAAACAAACAGAAACTAGAAACCCTCTAGTCACTTTACCTCAATGCTTTCAATTCAACTTTCCATTCCACTGCACTACTGACTACTCCACACAGAAACCCTTGCAAATTCAACATTCTACTACCGTAGTGCCATGCACCGTGCATGATATTTTAGTCAGACAAAGTATATTCCTGCAGATTAAAAAAGGGAACAGGAAAACACCTGAACTATAATAATAATAACATTTATCATCAAGCATCATTAATTAGCGATACTGTACCTGCGGCCAGTGTGCTTATGGATCAAAGTTGTACGTTGTACTGTGCGCATGTAGTATGTCCCGTGGAGTGGTACCAAGTGTCTATCATGTTTTACAACTGGTCAATTGTCCTTTAGGGCCTCAACTCAACTACTGAAATTTTTGCAAAATTTATAATATTTCAAATTAATATTTTTGCACGTTAGGTTTGACGGTCCGAGAGGTAGCTCCAAATGAATACCATGTTCTAAAGCTACTTTAGGAGGGCCAAATTTTGTGGAAGTGACACTATGAGCTTTGAAACTACCTAGTATAATATGATTTCAAATTAACATTTTTAACATTTAAAACATGATACCCATTGGTGCCACGATATAGCAAAATAACAGCCCCTCGTGGAGCGTCAACTGGCAAATTTCTAGTTGTAAGACATGGTGGACCCTTGGTACCACCAGATAACATATTGTGATACATAAATAAACGCTCTGGTCGCAGGCACAGCATCAATATAACATGATAGTTTGGTTTTCTCGACCCCTTCTTTAATATGCAAGAATATATTTAGTTCGTCCAAAATATGACGACGCAAGCATATATAAGTTTAAATGTTGAAAATCTTTCATTCCAGGATTTCTATGAGAATGTCTACCTTCAGGCAAAAAAATGTGCCTACTAGAATTAGTACCAGTGCCAATCCCTACCACAAAGAAATTGCAAATGAATCCCAAAATCCCAATGAACAGTGTGCAAAATCACATAATTTATTTATGAAGCAAAAATGTCCTATGTTTAGAAACACGGAAGCGTGAAGATTTGCTTGCATTTATAAGCATTTCTCAGATGTATTAGCAGAAGCCTTCCATAGGCCATAATGTTTCACCAAAATCTACCAAACTTTCCTCAAAACTCTGATTTTATATTACCGAGGGCGTGTGAGTTTGGTAGATTTCGGTGAAAAATTGTGACATAATATGGAAGGATTCTGCTCATACATTCATTTGAGTGCTCTCACAATGCCCATTCAAGGCCCTCCTTAAAAGACCTCTTCTTTTTACTAATTTTGAGGCCATCCAATCCAACATCCAGTCGAGCGAGGCGAGGACAACTGCACCACATTGCCCCCTCTCCAACTGGCCCTAGTGATAAGGCTCTGGATACCGCAGTCATACAATTTTTCTGATATTACTGCAAAAACCAGTGCAGATTCAAGTAAGAGCGAACTGATAAATATAATTTTTCGCCCTCTAAGACTCGGAAATTATGAAAAGACATTAGGTTTTCTGTTGCATCCCTGTATCGTACAAATAGAAAATAATTAACTGGCTATGTGATTTATTATGTTATACTATACAGCAATTATCTATATAGTTTTTTTTAAATACAATGCTACAGAATGTAATTATAATTTAATTTCCATTTGCCTTATCGTAACTCACTTCTTATTTTGCAGTTACATTTCCAATAATCATAATATAATTTAACCCATTAATTACTGTTACTAGGCTTTGCTTTGGGTTTACTTTTAGTAACTATGGTTTAATCGTATAGCTTATAATCACTGTTTATACATTTTCTGAATTTTTACCTGTGTAGCCAAATAGTGTTATTTCGTGTACTTACGTCCACTATTTCTCTTACAATTATAGTACTTGCTTATATATATCTTGTTATTTAAGTTAATATGATGGAGTTAGAAGAGGTACTTTTCATTTCTCGAATCTTAACAGTACACAAAGATGGCACATTTTTACTTAAACCCGAGAATGTTGTGAAGAAACTCAATTCATTAGCGGCCCATTAACAAATCAACGAAATGGAAAATAAAGAAAAAACAAGTAAATTTCTCCAATTTGCATGAATTAGAAAGGCCCTACTCGTATTAGTATTACTAAATTATGGCCTCGTTGGGAACCCATACTTCTTTCTTGAATCCGCAGTCATGTATTCGGAGAAACATGCAGCAGACTAAGATTTATTGGTTGTACTTTTTGTCAAATAACTTGAAATGTCCAACACAGTTATTTTACGTTTGAAAATTGGCATTTTTGACTTAGGTACAAATGTTTCTTAGAGCCTAAAAATAAAGGCGTTTTGTTGGAAGTGTGTTGTAGGGTGTTTTCCTTGACATGTAGCAAAACGTGAGTCATCTAACTACCTAATTGAGCATTCAGAGGAGTTCAGAAACCAATTTATAAGGCCTAAATCATGTACGCCGACAAATATGGTGAAAGACTCGCAATGATTTAATAAGGAAATCCCTAATAATTTTGTTTATTCATTTGCATATTAATGATATCTTTGTTCAAGATGTCAAAATGGGATGCTAAATGGATCTACACGAAGGAAATGGAAGTGCTGAAATGAATCAAAGTCCTCTTCATGGAGAAGAAGCAGTATACCAAGACAACGTTAAGTATTTAGTTGAGTAGAATATACAACAAAGTTGTTGAGTTTAGACTGCCGCGGTCACATTATATTTCTATGGATGTCGCTAACGCAATGAATCTTTCAAACGTCAAAACTTATAATAAGCTGTTTGTAACATTTCCTATTCTCCACTAATTTTCATTACGTTTTGTAGAAGTCTTTCTACATGTTTAGTACCTAGTACCTACTCCGGGAAACTTCTGGAGGAGTATTTCTGTACCAATAAATATCTAATAATGGGGTGTACTGAGGAGGTGATTCAAGTTCGCAAAAGCCGAATTCTAGGAAAGCGACTTAATGTACAATTATGAAGTCTACATTTTCGAAATGTACTCATATTTTTCGAGGGCTTCAGGAACAATTTTTTAAATTCTATATTACAAAAAAACGCAGTTTTTTGAAGTGGGGATAATGCTTAGAAAAACTGTATCTTGATTTTTATCACATATTTATTAGAAGCAAGTTGTGATTACTAACTCCTGAAGCCCCTAGGCATTTTTGCACCCTTTTTTGCAACTCTCTACGTTTTATCAAAATGTCTAAATTAGAAATTTTGCGATTTTGTGTTTGTATTACATAACCAGGCCACGGCGCGAAGCTGTGTCATGCCATTCTTATGGGAAAAATTTAAATTTTTGGTCTATATATTGTCTACATATATATTAAGTTCCAAAACATGTTGCCACGACGAAAATGTCGTTTTTCCATTCTTACGGCAATGTGGGAGTCGGGGGTGTAGGGTATAGTCGACTTGGTCAGGAGGGTTGATATCTATACAAATCTGGTAAATTTTCGTTTTGCCCCACCCCTCCTCTAGGGAGGGGAGGGGTGGAACGACCTGTCCAGGTCATGTCTGGTCCACATCCGATTAATAATTAGGGGGACACGTCTAAATCCGAGATACCAGGTAGCCGTGACCCTCCATTGAATCCAACTCATTTTTCAAGAAATACACGAACTCTTATTCATTTTTGTGCAAAACATTTACCAATAATTATTTTTAGAGTTTTGAAATTTTTCTCCCAAATACCGAGTGTATTTCATGAAAAATGAGTTGGATTCGATGCAGATAATACCAGCTACCGTTTAATTAAACATAATTTGTACTGACTACTATAGTTGGAATAGAAATAATTTGAAGACCAGTAACTAAGTATCCCGATTTTTTACCGATACTGCCTGGCTTATCCAGGCCAGGACCGGATCCCGGTGCAGGTTACGACATGGACACCTGCGGCATCGTGGCAATTCATATAATATGTAAGCACCTGTCAACCTGAGCTTGATCGGTGAGATCTTTTCATTCACAAGTTTTCACAAATCGCCATTATATTTAGTTTAAAATACATGTTTGAATGCGTGCTGCATGCTCGGCAAATTATCTGAGCTTACGTTACTACTACCTGTACCTCCTTCCACACACAATATCTGTCCATGCACTAAATGGTATGTACCTAGGCAGTTGTTATTTATTGCATTTATTAGTCGGTGCTAAATACAGCTCGTATTTTGTGCTGCCTGCAACCAGAGGCAGTTAAAGCTGAATCGGATATTATGTTGTTGTACGCCAACTGGAGGTTTGTAAGTACCAAGCTTTGTATGGGAGAAATAGTGAGAAAACAGCATTGGAAATGTGCTATATTATCCCTGAGCATAGTCTTGTGGAGTGAACGCTCTAATAAATATAATATAAGTTAATGGACTGTTGTGTTAGGGAGATTTTGAGTTGGTTTGACTTGGCATGTACACGACTGTGGAGTGAGGGTGGGGTATGGTAATGGATTGTAATGTATGTATGTGCCTATTTAACTTGCGTCGAACTAACTACATCGTAAATAATGTGTGTTGTCTACACTTATTGTTAAGCCTACGTTACGGGACGGGAGTCTTACACGGACAAGTTCAACACGACCATAGGGTCAAATCTCGTTATTATAAGCTCCTGTTAAATGTGTTTTGTTGGTTGCGTGAGTTGAGACTGCACAACTCCCTAAACATGCAATTAGCAATATAGGTAGCAACATTACAACAAACAAAGTGAAGTTTCTTTTAGATGTTCCGAGCATTTAGCATGTAAGCAGTCACCATTTATTTGTATTATAGTACACTTACCTATTTACCAACATTAATCGACGACGTGGAAACTACAGATTTATATAACAAGTTATTTTAGGCCCCCATACCTACCCGCAGCGTGGTGGGCATTTTCCTTTAACATCTAAAACTTGATACTTATTGAGATTTTCACGTTTATTCTTTGAGAAAAACATGGCCATTAATGGCAATACGGGGACTGTATGCATCTTTTTCCATCTATACATTATACATTATTATCATATCATCATTTATCACACATCCAACAATCTTGCTTTAATAATGTTCGATAAATCCATTTTTAGCATTACTATAATAATTTGTGTTGAATTTACTTTATATCTCAAATATACACGAATTTAAAAAATGCCAAAAATCAAATGTAATTTAAAACTTTAGGAAAATGTTTTTTGCAAACTTCTGTGTCTGATATATTTTCTTAATACTGCCGTATTTTTGGTTGCTGTGTTCCAATCTCCAACGCGTTCCGTTATTGGGTGCTTAATTGTTTATTAGTGCGTCTATCAGTAGTAAAAACAATTTTTTAATTTTTGAAATGAATTTTTATGAAGCTTTATAGGTTGCGAAGAAGGTTTAGTTTTATAAATAATTTGTACGTGGCAATGCTGCATGACCCTGTAGTATATCAGGTGAAAATTGAATGTATGAGTTACATGTTACATAGCAGTGTTTAGAAAACTACTAACTGAATGAAGATAAGTAGTACATATTTACTTTTATTCTACTTGTTTGAATGGACGTCTGTGAGGAGATAGTAAAACTGGTGTATTCTTTCCGCGTACTTAATGTATAGAAGGTAGGAAGAATGCAGAATTCTGCATATGAATATGAGTCTCCCGATATAACTCGTTTACGTATGGACATTATTATTAGAAGCATATGTGTAGTAAATTCACCTAGCTAAAGAGATGGTTTCAGAGTTTCAGCTTATACTTATTTATAGAGAAGAGTCAGATAAGAGGAGGAGAGAAGAGCATAAGGTAATTCGTTGTTTATGTATTGCAAGATGTTATTATTATAAATGAATGCGAGTAAGGGGTAAGGAAAACATAATGTACACACGCAGCCATAATATATTTAGTAATTCAGCTTGTTCTACAAAGAACCAATGCAAGTGACTAACTAAGGATAAGTTGTTGTGCCGTTCTGTACATCACACGCATAAATCCTAGCTAGAAGCCTTCAGTTTATTTGATCCATGCATTTGTGCACTGGTTCTGTAGCCACTAAAGACGGATATAGCCACTGTGTAACACTTGTACGGTGTACCAAATGGCAAGATATTGTAAGTGTATACTATAAAACAGGAGAATAATGAGCAAAGAAGTCAGAATACCCACACTCCACACACACGCACTCGGAGATGTATTATATTTACACTGAAGACGTTTGCTTATCTGCATTGTAAGTTACCTTTTGGTGGGAGTATGTAGAAACAGCAGTAGGACATGAGAGCGGTGTTAGTTAGCTAGTATTTTGTTTGTGTGTGTATGTACTGTGAATTTTTATGTCGGAGAGAGAAGACTCGGGAAAACAAAGACAAGCCCAGAGAATGAGAGAAGGGAAGTCAAGTCTAGAGAGAGATGGTTATAAGTATTATGTACTCAATACGAGGCAGTTTAACAATGTAAAAGGAGTAAGAGCTGCGTATAGATAGAAAAGGAACGGAGTGTTTATGTATAGGGAGGAAGATGAGCCCGGAAAGAAAAGTAAATGGAAAATGCAAAGGAAGGGAAGGATATAATAAAGTAAACAAAGTGAAGGACCGAAGAGGAAAGAAAGAAAGGGATGGATGGACGTGGACACAGAAGAAGAGATGTTGATGTCTAATGGTGCTAATGGAGAACATGTGGATGTTGTTAGCGAAGTTGTTGGTTTGGTTGGAGGTAGATGTGATGTAGGATGCACGGATGTGATGTGAGTGAGCTACTGCTCTGCCAGTGTTGTTGGTTGAGTGTGTAGAGACGAATATTGTGGATGGGGGATATGGGGAATGTGAGGCACGTTGAATGACGTTGCACCCCTAACAATAACAACAAGGGGAATAGGTGCGCCTTGAAAACTAGTGCTCAGAGTTTTAATTCTGTCGGCCTAGGGAATGAATCGATTAGGAAAACATTTTTAGACAAACTTCATACGACAGTATAAATGTTATCGCCAAGTACATGGAAGATTACGAGGCATGTTTGGCGATCGATATGCTCTGGCAATTAAAGCGAAGAGTGGAAAAGAGCGGAGCGGTATTATTTTTGTTTATTATGTGCTGCTGGCTGGAGATTGCTTCATTCCTCAATCTGTTTTCAAGCTGCACGCAACTACATACATTCATTTCATAGTACTTAGACGAGAGAGAGAGAGAGAGGACTACAGCAGCAGCCACACCATCATCACCGACCAACAAACCGAAGTCTACAGTCCTCCTGGCTCACTGACTATTTGTTCGCAGTTAGTGCTTTGCGTTACTTACGCTCTTCTCTTATTAGTTGACTTGACTTCAATTCACTAGTTCACTTCATTTCACTTGACGCTCACCTACTCACAACAACAGAAGAACTTGGTGCCGATACCCGCTCCTGCTCCCGACTCACCTACATAAAAGAACACACAGAACACAACCCGGCCGGAGGACGAGAACCGGCCCAGCAGTCGCCCTCCCCACCAACAACTCACATTTACATAGCTTAACTATCACCTACTATGCTAATCTCTTCCCAGACCTATACAAAGAGTACATATGTAGCAAACACTCGGCAGACGTCTCTTGAATACTCATTTACTTGTTAGTTGTTAGTATATCCTCCCTCCCTCCACTATAGCCCAGTTACCCGACTGCCAGGCAGGACAGGACACTCAAGAATTGTGCTACCATTCGGCTGGTACTCCGCTCCAGCTACCTCTACACACTCTAACAACCAACACATTACATAACTCACCTTCATTGCGACTCACAACACCTCCCTCCCTCATTACTATGCATAAAAACACAAGAACACACACTAAAATGTCTTAAAAGAGTACAGCGGCCTTTTTAATAGCCGATTCGGATACCTGTCCGCACCGATTGTTCGCCAACTTAAACTGTTCAACAAATTCCAGTCCGCCAAAACACTCTCTGCCTCGTGTCAACTTCTCTCTGTCTCTCTGCACTCAACTCACCTGAGAACATTAGCAGTGAATACATAACAGCTTATTGTTATCGAATATCTCAATCGCATCGCCACAACCAAACTCCGTCTTCCAAATAACTTGGACAGTGTCACATGTCAGTATTTTATTCAGGGAGATACCTCCAATTAATGCACTACTGAAATTATTCCACATAAAAGAACTGGGAAATCCTGCCCTTAATTCTCGAATATACAGTTACTCCATCACATACAAAATCCGACTATAAATCTCTCTCAGTTCTTACAGATTTACCCAAGAATTCGTTTACCTAGTTCTGTGGTTTCGTTTGTGTACCTTTTACTGGAGACTTCTCTCTCCCAACTAGCCAACTTCTAATTTTCTCTTTTAGAGGACCACTGGACCGAAAAACTCATAACGTCGCATCTGCCCTCCAACACGATATCACTTTCTCAACCTGACTTTCCTCCACTCACACACGCCTAGCAGCTATCCTCAGCCACACACCAGCTACTGATATACCATTGTAGCACATACCCATATGCACTACACCCGTAAAGACACGTTGTTGGTCCAGTAAATGCTTCTACTAGTTCCATTGTGGCCAAAACATAATAAATCTTTAAACGAATCATACAAAAGTCGACGCTACGGTCTTTTGTCTTGTGGCAGACGATCCTGAACTTGAAAATAGTGCAAAGCATCTCAGGACCATAGAAAAACCTTTTTATTCGAACAGATTAACGGTAAGTTTCACGTTTTTAAAAAACATTTTGTCTTCTGTTCCCAATCTGATCTTCTTAAACATCTAGTTATAAGTAAACATACTACTTATCTATAAGATATACAAAAATGATGCAATTAGGAAGGCTGCCAATATTTGTGCAGTGCATTAACATCATTCGCAGATTATTTAGATGAGATTGTTAATTTTATTTCGTCACTATCCATCTATTATTACTTCAGCATTAACTTAATTGAGAGCAATTGCATTGGTTTGGTGGTTTAATAAAGTTGATGGACAAAACTAGTTGTTTTCCTGAAAGTTCAATACTTAACTTAACTAAAGGGAGGAAAGCCATTCGCTTATTAAAATTAGTTGATTACCGATGAAATCAACGGAGAACATTAATTTGAAAACAATCTTCTTCCATACCTACTACTTACTCGTTTACTTGAGTTGCAAACTTGCAAACTAAATATTTCGATAGAGCACTTTAGTAGGGTATTGAAAATGCATGCAAGATTTAATATAAATGTCTTTATTTATTATTAGATTGATTCTAGCATAGCATTGCCAAGTACTTAATCCATTTAAAAAACCAGGTACACAACACACAGCAAAAATACTAGACAATTGAAAATGTCAGGTTTTATGATTGTGTGAGACGATAAGTAGCTACACAAAGCAGGTAAGTTAGTATTCATGAGAAGCCATGAAAACAGCTTAAATGCATACAATGAAAGTGTCAATCTGAAACGGACCCCAAGGTAATGCATATCATTAACAAGAATACGTAATATAACGTCGGGTAATCGTTATAATTATAATATTTTCAGAGCATGTATCTGTATTTAATTCGCCGAGGTTGTGTACTTTAAAGCAAAACAAAATTCTTAAAACTATAATTTGCTGTGTCTTAGACAATTAACTCAGTTGGAAATGAAAACAATATAATAATTCAATGATCAAAACGATAGATGCATATAACCAAAGATCTAACCTTAAGATCTACCTATTTGAGTGTTACCTATCATTTTATTCATTGATCTTAGTGATCTTGATCTTATGCAGTAGGTAGTAAGACAAATCGGATTTTAAACATAACCACTATTATCATTGTAATATAAAAGTACAATTATATATCAGTTATGGCTATGCATATCTGTGCTTTGGATTTGTGTTGGCTTTGCTAAAATTACGTAGCTTCTTTAGCGGATCCAAGATCTGAGGCTCATCCACTATACTCCAATTAGTTTCCGTGTATATAGTATATAAGTAGGAAAATTGTGTTCGTCGATAGGTATTCGGGGATGAGTCTGGTTGAGAGGATGTTGCGGCAGTGATTATTGTCTTCGATAGAGGGTAAGATAATGGTGTAAATAGCCAGAAGCTACAATGGCTAGTTAATAAGGTCTGGTAAGTGCGTAGTGTGTAGGTATGTGTGTTCCAATTCCGGTCGGTCACAGTCACAGTCAGTGATACGGAATAAGTAAGTGGCGCTATCGGTTTGATGGCAGTGGAAGAATAAAGACAGTTAAATACGATATACTTTCCTCTTGTGGTAATGTGTGGAGAAGGTTGGCTGAGCAGAGTGTGGGCTAGTAAGGAGGGAATGATTCGGCTCCAGTTTCCTCGACTTTTGTAGTAGTAGAGCTAGAGCTGTGTGCGGTGTAAGTCGTCGTCGTCGGGGAGAGTGTGTGTATGTATGTACGTGTGTTGGTTGAGGATGTCTGTCGGAGAACTATAAGTAAGGCTGAGGGAGGAAGCATCTGTAAATTATTGCGGTCTCTGTAGTCATTTCGGGCAGCTTTGGAAATGTGAGTGGGCATTATTTGTCGGAGTAAACTGTTTGCTGAATTTGCAAAAAAATAAAGCAGAGACAGGCCACAGTGAGAAGATAACGATGCCACTAAAGGAGAGTCCCTAGTTGAGTCTAATCTGATTCGCCGTCATCAACTGCTCGATTCACATGCTCCTACTGATTGTACAGATTATTCTCGAGGGCCAGTCTCAATGGCCAAGCCGATTCATTGTATCGATACTGATTCTGAGTGACCCGGCTTGGTTGTGCTCGGATTGTATTGGGTCGGACTTTAACTGAGTGCAGTCCATCCCGGGCGCTCCCCGCCTATGCCTCCTTCGTTGACTTTTCTCCGCGTCCTGGCTTCTTTCTCTCATCTCACCGAAAACATAATCAAAGTCTATACACAGAGATAGGACAGTAATGACTACACAATAGTTTGCTACAATAGTTGTTATACCATTCACTCTCCTCACTCACAGCACAGCACATCTTCATTTACTGCCGTAGCTTTCGATACTGCGACGACCAACATCCTTTTTGCCTATCTCATCCACTCACTCACTCACTATCCCTCATTTGTCCTCTCGCTCTCTCCTACAGACAAACTCTAAAAAGAAAACTAGCGAAATCTTCTTTCTACGCGAAGCGTCGTAGCCTTCGAATATTATGTAGAGACATTCCCTCTCATTTTATAGGTAAGACAATTACCAACTGGAAACCTCTAGTGCCATACATTCACTCTGCTACACTCCTGTAGCTGGTAGCTACTACTATTACGTAATACGTAACAATATTAGTATTTTCTCTCCCTAGTTTCTTTCTTCCATTCTTCTCTCTGTTGTGATTGTGAGGCATGTATAATGAAATGGATGTAATGTACTTCCCATCTAATGTCTCCTTCCATTCTTCTCCACTTCTCTAAAACTAAAACTTTTCTGCACTAACAAACAGCAATAGTTGTGCATTTCTTTCGATTTTCACTTTATCTCTAATGCATACAGAAGAATACACGTAAAGCTTAATAAATTATAATAGAATCTACGTAGTAACATACTCTATTATGTCACATTTACCTGACTCCAGCCACAAATACTACTACAATCGGTTATATAATTTCACGTGATATGCACCTGTGGGATGATCGATGTAATCTAAGTCTAGATTTTGCTATTGTAGACCCTAGACCGTGAAAATTAATTTTTGATTCAGAGTCATTAATGAGCATCTGTTATTTCCTGGGTTTTTCTTGTTTACGAATATAGCCACGTAAGTATAAAAGCACTTACCTCTTCGATATATTTAGTTTACTGGGATTCTATTCAAATGCAAAATATTGTAGCTAACTCCGCATGGATTCTTTTCTATAAAACTTTCTTCGACAAATAATTCTTCTGTTTACTGCAGATAAGTACATAAAAATGTAAATCTTCATGTTTCTTTCTATGTGGACTTGATAAGGTAGGAAAGGGACTTGTTATTTCTAGCGTTTCAATCAAACGAGTGGTCTATTGAATCGTTCATTAATTTCCAGGATTATACTCTTAAGAAGAACAGGAGCTATCACATAGTGCAGTGCAGGGTAGGATTTTTCCCAACTATCTATTTATGTACCTTGCTTTGTGCTATTTGACTACATTCAATTGAATAAACATAACAAAGCCATTGGTGCTCGAGATTTCTTGTGTTCTTGCTTGTCTTGTTCTTCGCCAAGCCGTTCTCGGAGTCTGTAAGTCAATTCGTCCCGTCGTCGTGTGTTGATGTTTTGTTGATGTTGCCGCTTCCTCCGTGTATACATACAGATATATAATAACAGTTCGGCAGTCTTAAGCTGATATACAAACTGAGATGCAGCAGGCAGGAGTCAGGAGCTGGAGCGAGCAGTGAGCCAGTCCAAATACAACTACTCACTAACACAGTCAGATTTGAATCTTTGAGAGAGCGAATGAATCTGTTGTGTAGTTAAATAAAGTAAAAGCATAGAAAACTACAACAGAGAAGATCCAAACCACGTCATGGCATACGGTCTTCGAATTCTAGCAAAAGTTCCTTGCTGTCCGTCCCTTCCTCTCTCTCCTCCTTGTGTTTCTCGTATATTTTTAACCAGAATCTGTGTTTGCTCGTCAAAGCTAGTAAACTGCTTGTTTATCTTTACTGCCTTGCCTCTGAGAATTATTTTCCGGGGAACCCATCTCTTGTCCTTGTAAACATGGGGAGAAATCTTCGTGTAAATAAATGCTGAGAGCTGTCTTTCAATAGGGATGCAAATGCAAATGCGGCTTCTCAACTGCCTTCTGTTTTATCAACTTCCTTCTTTCTGTGCCTACGTCGACTCTACATCATGTTTCTCCTTATCTGATGCAACACCACTCTATCGTTCGTGGGCAACATTTATAGGTAGCCCTATATGCAACCACTCCCTCCACCTCCCCTATATATTGTTATTTATTTAAGTAAAAACCTTTTCATTTGGATATAGCACGTAATTACATTGTGCTACTCAAATTACAATAATTTCACTCCGTGTACATTAATCGTATTTGCATTTTCTTTATTTCATTCCTATATAAAACTATAAGAGCACAAAACTTTTTTGATTGTTTTGTCTTAGCCTCGAGAAATTACGTGTATTAAAATGTACGGACAAATACGTAGCTTCCTAATAACTTATATACAGCAAAACTCTTACTTTGGGATTCACTGTCGATAGAAAGAAAAACTTGGAATGCCTCTTTTCATTGTACTTATTTAACTCATCTTATCATGTTTTTCTACACCGAAAAATTCAATTCTTATTAATCCCTTTTTTAAACATAGCATAATGTTAAGCTTGATGCCATATAAATTAAAGTTCGAATTTATTTTTGAAATATGATATAGTACACAATTTAATGTACCTACTTTTAAAAATGCATGCAAGATCACTTTAGTTTTGTGTTCATACACAAAGCTGGAGCTAGTAGAGCATTTTGAATACAATCCTTGCATTCCTTCCATGCGGATTGTGGACTAATTTGTATGGAGAATGCACTTTTGTCGAGACATGTTCTAAGGATTCTTATTTATGTTGGGCGTTATTTACCCAATCTTTTCTTTTTAACTCTTTAGGAGTTGGCAAACAAACATTTACAAACCAAAGAAATTACAAATTCTTATTTATACATCTCTGTAGAACTGAAAATGTCAGCGATGTGTTCTATGTAAGCTTTCTTTATACAATGCACAAGTCACAATTATTATTAGTGATGTAACACATGTTCATAAATGTTTGCTTAGCCCAGGATTGTTCATTGGATGCAAAGGAGAGAGAGAGAGGCTAATAGATATTCTTTTTTATTTAGCCACAGCTATGTTATAACTATATGTACATGAAATTAAATTAATGAGTAACTTTTCGATACGAAACAATTGTCTATACTGTATATATTTATAATTATGTCATAAAGAGGGTCACAATGTGCAATAGCTGCAAACATCGTATTGTTTTCGTCAAAAACTGTCATCAACCCAACGTACACATAAGTATCATTATTGTAATACACAATATGTTATTATAAATTACATTAGATAGTATATTGTTGTTGGGACGCAGACTTTTACACAAAAATGTGTGTAGCAAGCAATAAAATTAATCTAACAATACTGAAGTGAGTGAGCTAGTAGCTAGCAGAGCTGGGCAATAAAATAAGCAATAGCTAACTTATCTACTTTACATGACATAATAATATAAGCAAAACAAATCCCCACAGAATGCGATATAAGATAGGATTGAACAGGAGTATTAGGACGCGGTTAGTGATGTTTATGTATGGAAAAGCTTTTCGGGTTGAATGAAATCTATTTTGCTTGGGTTTTGTTGAATTTCTTTTAGGAGAAGCTCTCCCATTCATTGCTCTCTCTCTCTCTTTTTAGATACAAGTCACAAATGACATAACATTACTTGATGATAAACTAAAGTTGGCCATATATTTGCTTGCTCCTGGTGGCATGTACTATATTTGGTTGGCTAAGCTGTTTTAATCACTCTCCTTACCACAAACAACTCGTTAATATTCATATCTCAGCTTTCAACACGTAACTACCACTATTAGTCCACAAGAAAACAATGGGATTTATTGGCATTGTTGCAATGAATTCATCAGCTTTTCGGAATCCATAGCTTGTACTTAGCCAATGGGGAGCACCCATCCGAACCAAACATCTGTACTTGTTTGTTCTTCCCTAGCCTTGTTACCACTTTGCTTCGTTTAGATTATTGTCCATCAATTTCATTGCTTTGCCGAGCCAAGCCAGCAAACCTAATCAAACTAAGTTACACGAGAATGACGTCGTGTCGACCATGCAGCCACAGCCACCGTTGAGACTTGAGATAAATAAGCCAGCCTACCCAAAACACACTCCTTTTATATTACTATCCGTTAGTCTCAACCAGACATTGCCGGTAAGGAGTATAAACTGATCGTGAATATACGACCGTATATTCACATCTCTAAATATCACTGATGAATCTACAACACTTTCCTTGAACAGACTAAGTGCAGTCAGATGCTACTATGGAATCTATGTGAGTAAGTAAAATTAAATTGCACATGAATTGTTTTTGTTTAAAATGCCCCTCTACGTGGAATTAGCTGGCTGCGCACTATATACTAGCTATCGATCGAAGAAACTATTTAAGCCATTAGGTTCAAATTGTAAAGCTAAAAGAATGGTTTTCAGGATTCGAAATTGAGTAAAAATGACACCCATTGCTAAGTGATGTCAGGTCAGTGCCATCCCAATCGAGACATGCAAAAAATATTTAAGGAATGCTACGTGTAAATCTAGGAATGTATATAATATAATATTGCTGTCGGATAATTTAATTTGTTTTGTTAGGAAAATTTTTCGTTAAAATGAAAGCAGTATTGAAACATTGAAAGCGAGTAGATTTGTACATGCCGTAATGTTGCCCACCTCTAGGTTCTATCACGAAGAGTTTGAAGCATGTTCAGGTTTAAAGGCTTTTTACATAGAAGCAGTGCTGTGTTGTTGTGGGATGCTGACGCGAGAAAACCCTCGTAAACCATCATCCGGTTCACCAGTGTATTTGGTATCTAAATTGAGACTTTTCAGGCCAAGCTTTTAATGCATGATATGAGAAAGTAAACAAACGCTTAGCTCTGCCATGATAAAACAGGAACAAACACATTCGCAAAGAACTGTACGTTACACTACACTGTTACACTTTACACTCTACAGACTCTACACTACACTACTACACACACATACTATTTAGTAGTTTCTAAAAGTTGACTTATTGTTTAGTAAATGCAGATAGCATAGAATAAGACATGGTATACGATACATACTACAATTTTCATGACAACACAAATTATCTAACAACATATTATTATTATTTTATACATTCCTAGATTTACACGTAGTACTACGGAAAGGATTTTTTCCGTGCTTCGTATGGGATGCGATGGCACTACGCATCATATTTTTTTCATTTCATCATCGCATAGTTGCATATTGATAAGTATCCAATTGCACAATCAAGTCGTGCCTATTTCCCTTGGGTGAGGGTTATTAGTTATTACAGTCAAGGATTAATTAATAAAAAGGCTGTAATATTATAATTCTGATAATAACATTATAATTTAAGTTGTTAATCGAGTAATTCAGGTAATGATACATCTTGATTTTAAGAAGATTACGTCGTTTGCAGATATTACAGTCACTTTATTTCTTTTTAAAGCATAATATTAAACACAATTTTGAAATAGTGCACTTGTCCGTTGGTGCGCAAAATTCCGTAATGCATAAAATATGTACATGCTTAAATTGTTCATTATAGGGTCTCCGTGTTCGAGGAAGGAAGAGGTGGCACGGATAGCTAATATACATTTCCTTTTAATTAGGTTAGGGTAGGTCCCTTGAAAGCGGCTGAGATACGGTCCTGCACGTAATCGCGGCGGGCGTTTTAAAAATGTCGCCACTTCCTTATTTCGACCGTTCTCCGAAGAGATCGGTTTTTGCAATTCTACTATCGTCCCCGAAGGGACATTTTTGAACTGAATTTGAAATAAAGTGTGCGTGTGTGTGTGAATGAAAACTGTCGTGTATTTCGTTCCCATATTTGCGTATTAATACCAGTCTGGAATACATTTTACCAAATAAGTATACATCATCGTCCGTTAGCCCAGTGAATCATGCAGTTTTACATTAGATTAAAACTCCAGGACTTGACATAGTTCCGGCGGGTCTCTCTCGAAGCTAGTGAACCCCTAGAAATTAGAACTCTCTGACTCTAACTCCCCAGTCTTGGAAGTTAGCGTTTTTTTACGGCCAAGTCAGAAGTGGTCGTAATATGTAGATTAATACGCCATACCTTTATCAGGTAATTTGTCATGCAAAATAATTTAATTTGATTGTTAGTAGTTATCCGAGTACGACTACGACGTAGTCTCGGGCGTTCTGTATACAGTAGTAACCCAATCTCACTAGGTAATTACAAATACTTTTTACAGACGTTTAAAGTAGCAAATAGCCAGAGTAGATTTAAATCCTGGCATTGAATTTGCTGACGCTGAAGTATAGTAGGTAGTAGGTACTTATATACGTATACGTACCTAATCGCCAATGGAAAGCATACATTAACAATTTCATTGTCAGTTGATTTTTTGTAACATAAATAATGATCGTATTTCGCGTGTACATAGATATTTAGTTACCTTGACTCGGCTCAATCTAAGTTGACTTTTCTCTGCTTACTTAAAGTTTGAGTCAGCAAAAGCCAAGCCCCAACAAACATCAACTGACTCAGGACTCAGGCTAGGCTGCATCATCTTCCCCTTTCAGCACTATTACTGACAACGATGTAGTTTTAGTTTACAAGAGACGGACATAGAACAGTGCTTGCATTATAGAATCCGAAGTGCCGATATATAGCGATGAGATAGTAAAGGAAAAAAGAGTAAGGAAGGGTTCTATAGATCAAGTGCCTTACGTGAATTTTGCATATTATGTAGATAGCGTCAAGTAGTACATCTGATCCATCTGTGACATCTTTCGCATGTATTCTTCTCATTCCCTCTCCTCTCTGCATGTGTGTCACAATGGCAAACAAGGACTCTGTTGACTGTTGTTCTTGCTGTTGTGTTGACAAGAATTGACTAAGTGGATGCTTGTTGACTTTACTGAGTCTGTTTGTCCACTATGAATATTGGAAAGCTCCAATCCTTTACTAATCCATATAGCCATCTCCCATAAACCACATAGGTTTAGGTACTTAGTAGAGTTAGACTAATAGAATATAAAGACATAGGCAGAGTGTGGAGTAACATCTCAATATGCATCTCTTACACTATGTTGTGTTTCTATCAGAAATCTAGGAGCTACTATGTATTATAATCTTGTTATAGGGTCTATATAGACAGACTACTCAACCCAATGGAGCCAGCGTGCATGCACTTTTATGTCAGTCAACAATGTCTAAATGGAAACTCGGAGATGGAATTTACCGTCAGAGTAGGAAACACACGAACCACACACAAAATCTACTGTGCATACACACAAATACTTGTTTTACCTAAATGCACAAGGCAAAAATATCTTAGGCACAGGCACCTACCTATATGGTTAGGTCTTTTCTCATTACTAGCACATGTCTTCCATCCAATGTACCAAATTAGGGGTGAAAAGGAAAAGGGGATGCATGCAAATTAAGTACATGAATTTATATTAAGGTAGATCTAAAATTCTGTCGCTGGAAAGTAATTATGCAATTAATTGCATTTTTATATGTCCACTTAAGTGCTTCAACTTATTTATTTGCGCATAAAACCAAATATCTATATCCGCCCAAATTAGAAACAAAAATATATAATTGTATTATTGGTAAATACAGCGAAAATGGTGTAGCTACGATATACGTTTGAAGTAGAAAGTAATAATTTGTTTAAACATCCGTTTTTTGTCTACTGCCTACTAAGTATAATATAAGTGATGTATTGTTAGAGACGAAGTTAATTGAAACTTTCGGCAAAAGATTTCTATCAAAGAACATAATAGTAGTTGATGGTGTAGTTTTTACTAGGTATGAGAAATTGTCAGTGATTCAATCACTGTTACAAGAAGCTCATTGAATCTCATAGCTTCTTGTGTAGAATTTTTTAATGGCATCGTCTGTAGATTGTGACTCTTGTATTACTTTACTACTAGGGATTCAGCTACGGTAAGACTATGGGATAGAATATTATTATCTGCGATACAATGATGAAGCAAATATTAGTAAAAAGTATTTTTGTGGCTGTATGACTACCTTATTGTTAGTTTTCGCATAAAGTGGCGATACGATACAGGTGCCCATGAGCCCATGTAGTTACAGTTTGTGTATTAAATGGGCATGCATACGCGTATTAATCGTCCATGTAACTGCAAAGTATAATATCTTTATGTGCTAGAATTAGGAAAAGTTCTTAAGTAGGAGTTGAGCTCAAACTAAAAGCATCTTGAGATGTGTGATAGGATATCAAATAATAAATTACATTAGCTGTATACATAATAGTATCTCGAAAGGAGAGTGAGGATGAGGATCTCCACAGCCCGTGTATCTTGAATTGACGAAGAGAATGCTATTTACGTGTATTTCTAATCATTTGAACGTGTTTAATGCAACAGAAAAGCATGAAGAGTACCTTATTTCATCACCTTCTTTTTATTCTAGTGATTCAAGTTGGCACATATCTTCGTTAGGAGACTAGCTCTGTTAGTGTACTTCCTTTTCTATCATTTTATACTAATAACCGCATCTATCATATCCATCCGTTTGGCCAAGCATGAGCTAGAGCTCTGCCTGGTCCCAAAATATTGCGCCCATGTACACCCATGCCCATATGGAATTGGGGCTCCCCTGCCATGGTCCATAATCTACGCCCATACCCGCTCATGCCCGGTAAATTTCGGTGCCCCATTCCTATTAGCGCCCATGGGCGCGCATGGAATTTTAGCAGGTGCAAAATAGGTAATAAATATATAAATTCATTGCTTTGTTAAGTAAATGTAATATACCATGTTATAATTAATAGGTAAAGTAGTAATCAATAAACAGCCTTGAAATAAAAGATGCCTTCTAAAAAACTGGAGATCTTGCTTCGTATTCTGTCTTCCGTTATTGAACTTTGGTAACTCATTTTATTTTTAAGTTTTGCATTAAGTTTTGCATTTATCGTACTCGAATTAGCTGTACCGGGTGAACCATTGTTTCACCATAGTCTGTTATGCGAAATTGGGGGGTGTAATGTAATGTGAATGTAAATTACATGTAAATTTCGTATTTGTGACCAAAATTTCGCGAAAATACAATTTTTCAAATCCCGGGGGGGGGGGGGGGGTGGAACTGTATCGAGGGGACAAATTAATTCGACATATACGGTATTCCTTTGTAGCGCCCATGCCCGCTCACGCCCATATGGGGAGCCCATGCTCAAGCAGATCTCTAGCATGAGGTGCTCTGCTTTCCAGTCTACTATTATTATCCCATAGAATCGACTGTTCTATACACGCAAACTGATATTGTTTGAGACGAGTGGTTATTGCACACAAAATTCAATTCAACGGACTAATGCATTAAACGCTATGCTCTTGGGATAGAAAATAGAAGCTGCTATCGACGAGATTCCTGTTTCGTCTGCCCGCGCTCCTCGTCTCGAGTCCATCAAATCCATTCTAAACTGATTAGGAGGCTGGATGCCTGGCATGATTACAATATTATTTAGCAGGGCAGAGATTAGAATAGTTAACTGACAACAGCCCAGTGGTGAAATCATTGATAATCTTACGTATAGTAGTCCAGACAATGTATTTATACAACTCTCAAAAATACTAATAGTCACAATCGAAAGATCACAGTTAATGGCTTATAAAAGTTTCTGAGTTGCTTTCGCTGCTATTTACATAGGTAGCTAGTAGCTGCCTCTCCAAAATACATACAACTATCCCACTACTTAACGTGCAGTCGTTTTTATTTAAGTTTATATCCAATGCTCTGACTATCATTCTAGGGCCATTACTGTTGTACTTATTTTCTTGTGCAAAAAATATGAGTTAGCTCTAGTTGTGTGTGATGATGTAGTTTAGTGTAGTGTAGCAGTACACAGATAAAAGTATTATTGCCCATAGTAGATGTTATGTTACGTATTTTATTTTAGTTGGCTGCCGGCTCATGTTGCATTAAATGTACATTGCTCAGTATCTCTCTCTCTCTCTCTCTCTGCGTATAGTAAAGGAGGAGATGCAGATAATAATGTGTTGTGTGGTACATAACACAAGGCTTGTCGACAGACAAGGCAAATCTCATCCTACTGCTACTTAGACTTATTAGTGGCTGTAACATTAAGCAAGTCGGATCGGTCTGACGATAAATGTATCTATAAGTCTTATAACTTTGTTATTGCAGTTCATTCTGCACAGATTCATCCACTTCATGTACAAACAAAGCAGATATTATAAGGATGGGATGGAGGAGCTATTATGAGGTATGTATGGACAGCATGGAGAAGGCAAGGCAAGGGCACCCAGGCCAGGCCAGGGCAAGTGAAGTCAGCTAAGCTGGCTGGTGATGAAGTGGTGGAGTGGAGGAGGAAGCCAGGACGGCAGTGAGCATGGGAGAAGAAAGAGATGACGAGAAATGATGTAGACTTTTATTAGGTCGTTGATAGTGCTGGGTTTTGGCACTTTTGGCATCTGCGGCCAGCATGAATCCTCTTTTCTAATCTCGATCCAACCAACATAACAAGGCAGAGGCTGAAGGCACGAGTGTGAAACTGCAGAGCAAGGGGCACAGCACATTCCGAGCCTAGCCAAGCCAAGATTGCGTGTAGGTGTTGTTTTATTATTGCATGTGTACAGGCATTAGGCAACTAGGTGGATCTGCTCATTAAGAGCGAGGCTAATGCGTCCAAACCCATACACAAAAGGTGCGACACATCTATTATATCGTTAAAATGGTATCATCGTGCACTCACAATCACAGCCCATGCAAATCTTCCATTCACTCACACACACCAACCAACTTTGACTCATGTCCACACCGTATAAACAGCACAAATTACACAGTCCGTTACAGTTACAACTTTAAATCCCATTCATATCAAATCCCTTCGCAAGGCCTAGCCTACCTTACCTGAGCTGCGATGCGACTTATTAGCCGCCATGCTCATATTCATAGCATACCTGTGCAGAATAATAATAATAATAGCATCAGCCCATGTGTATCACTTTAATGAATATAGACAAGCGCATAATAATAGACAGGTAGCCTCGGCTATTTATTTTGCTAACAATTTAGTTTCGGTGAGGCAAGATACACATCCCTACTCATTCTCTCTCTTTCCCTATAACTAAAACTACGCCAAAAAGCATTACCAAAGGATACGTTAACATTAGATGTGAAAATATTAGCTACTAAATATGTAGCATTTGCCTCGATATTGTGCTTCGGCCAAATCTATGGCTCATGTTGGTTGGTTGGGCCGAGGAGTCGTGTAAGGGAGGGAAGGCAAGTCTTTGGCAATAATAATTGCTCCCTCGCAGTAATCGTAGTAGGTGACGGCACGTTCCGCCGTTTCACTTTAGACATTCTATTACACCTATCACTATATGCACCGATAAACTACCTTTTCTCCAGTAGTCAGACCATTTCACGCTCTGATACCCACATAATATTCCATACTTGTCAGCAAAGCTACATTTACCGACGAGACGAACAGCACACTGGCAATGGCAGGTAACTACACACAACTACAATGCCCCTGAATTTACACCCACCTACAGCTACAATACACTCTCTCTTTCTCACATAAATACTATCCCTATAACCGCGTAAAACACATTATTCCCTCTAATATCATCAGTTAGCAATGTTTTTAGGATGCCGAGTGGATTACCTGATTCTACTTTTGGATCAGATATATTTTAAAACACATTTTCATGTATTTGCGTCTACACCTCTAACTAGTTGTACCTCCCTTAAACCGATGTAATTATTACTTAATCATTATAAAATACTTCCTTTTTATGTTGGAATTTAGATCATGATTTTTATAGTAGATAAGCTAAGTAGTTTTATAGCTTTTAGCACATTTGCCACTTTTACAGTAGGTTTAGCATTATCCTTTTTATTGTTATGCAGATTTTTGTACAGAGATTTAAACTTTCAATCCTAATTTTGTTTATGTTCAAATTTTGACTATTTAATGTACTACTGCTCCTTAATTCAGAGTATAATTCCATGCAATTACGATACAAGGTGCCAATAAGGAACCGAAGGACTATACTAGTATAGGCATAGGCCTAATTGTTAATTAGGTTGCTAAGCGAGATGGCGTAGGGTGTAGAGGCTCTGTTGACGTTTTGTATTCCACGCTAAATATTATCATCTTAAGTTCACCTTTTATTCGGAACCGGAACATTGATTATTAGTTGAGAAACGGTGAGCTTTTTCTTTAAAGTTGGGACATATTCACTTCATGAGTTTCTCATCCGCAAACTTTCCATCTGTAAGAAAAGATACATGAGTATGAGGTAACGAACTGGATGCTGCGTCAAGATATTATTAGATTAAACCATTCCATCTATCTGTATTAGTGTTCAGCAACAAGGGACGTCCTATACAGGCAGAATTGGGAAGGATAAAAAGAAGATATATGCAGAAAACAAGATGTACTGTATCAAACTGCCTAGATATAACAGTTCTTGATTAGTGAATGATTTTCTTGAATGATGGCAATTGCTGCAACGGCGATGCTGTATCTGACGCATCTCTCGCCTTCTATCAAAAGTTATGAACTTTTTATTGGAATATTTAACTCTGTTTCATCAAACTGGAAAAACTAGTGTGAACACCTACCAATTATATATTTAGGAAAATCCTATCTCTTAATTTTCTTGCCAGGTACGTTTTACAGTTTTACTGACTTGAACCAAACTTTTAATGAAATGTTTATTAGAGCTAACGGAGCAGAACATAAGTGTGAGTTATGCAAATTTACTGCGTAAAAAATACACGAACAAATTTGTGCCAAATAATTTCGCCCTCTGGATAAAATTTAACAAAGATATTTGAGGAAGATATTTCCAACAAAAGTTTCATATGCAATGCAATCTATTATCATGGGCCTTGCGCTATAATTAATATAAAATTTGGATCGAAATTCCTCACAATAATAATATCAGCAGGTATCTAAAATTCCCATATTACTGTTTATATTTAGGGAAGAAATAGAGAAGCTGTTGCACGGCATCCGCGGAAAGATAGTCGTAAATTTTAACCCCCGTGTAGACACACAAACAAAATAGTGTAGGGGTTTAGTGGAGTGTATCCCATTGAAGTTGATGCGAAATATATGCATGTGTATTGTAGGGAAGACGTGTGCGGTGTGTGTATAGGAATATATGGGTGAACAACAGGTTGCTTAGAAGATGTTTTCTCGCAGCGGATGAATTAAATAAATATGTGACAGAAATGCTGAGAGCCGGAACCGGAAACATGGAAAAGAGCGGATGGAGTCTCGGCGTGAACATGTTGTGCTGTTTTCTTGTGTATAAACATGAAGTGGCTTGGCGAGGCTTAACGTGGCTATAAATGGCATGTTGCTCTACAAAGAAGATATAATAATAAGAGAGATGCTGTTGTGTAGTGAGAGATCTGTGGAGTCAAGTGCTTCTCTTCTGCACCACGAGCATACCAAACTGAAACCGAAGGGAACGAAACAAGAGCAGAAGAGACCACAGCAGAGACTCGCTCGGCACTTGGTTCGAGATGAGAGTTTACTTTAGTGTGGTTGTTTAGTGTTGGTGGATTCGTACGTGGTTTGGTTTAACTTTATTTGTAGTTCTCTGTGCCTGAGATTTGGCAGGTTGAGCGGAGTGCAATGTAGCATTCACAAATGTCGTAACTTAAACCAAAGAAAGTGTCTGTATATCTCCACGCTCATTTCTAGGATCTCTCTCTCTCTCTCTCTCTGTGTATCTCTGCTGTTATTGATAGATGCATTACAGCTCATCATAATAATACTGGCTCTTAACCATAGCTACATACCTTCAGGCAGGGTTTCCACTAAATATACTGCAAATATTTTAAGGCTTCTTCCATTCTCCACTAAAAATTATTTATCTTACTCACTACGTACATAATAGTAAATATAGAGATTATGTACGTGTTTGGTGGCAAACACTTAGCTCTCTAACCAACTATCTAATAATGTAACTCAGCTCAGCTACAAAAAAAAAACTTGTATCGTTTAACCCAATACCGTAATGTCTACTGTCTATCTATAATATATCCGTGTAATATTCTACTCTTACAGAATATACTAGTAGGGTGTAAATACTGAAAAAGCATCACTTTATTACTCGAGCGATAATTGGAGGGAAGGCAGCAGGCCAGGTCATATCCTTCATTCCTTTTCGCCTGCTATCATATAAAAAATCCAATAGATATTTTATTTGAGATTTTTTCGGCTTGTAACTGGCAAACAGTAACAGAGCCAGCTACAAACATACAGTTTTGGAACAAACACTATATAGATAAATATTACAGTGCATTTAGAAGTGGCTTTCGGTTATATTAAGTATTTGCACGTATCAGTGTTGAAAAAGTTCAAAGGGTAGCTATAATACTATAGCAAAGGGAATGACATAGAATGAATTCTTTCAGTTTACCAGCATTTGTGTTTTAGGACAAGAAAACAAGTTGAGCGTTCGAAAGAACCACACCTATGAAGATCGCTATTGAACTGGATATAAGCACCCATTAATCAGAAATAGCTTTTATCTTTTGACGGACGTAAGAAGCATTCTGTCTGCACTCTGTTCTGTTCTATTCTGTAGTGTAGTGTTCGAGGAGCACACTTCTCTAACAAAATATTATTATCTCCTTTGAGTCTGGCAAAAGAAACGCGATAAGATTCACTCTTCATAATGCTTATGTACCGATACTTCTGGTACTGACCATCGTAACTCTTCGAATTGGCTAATGTGGACAGGTATGCGTGGCTCTAATCTTTCCTACAGGAGTCATTACTCCTCCTTTCACTATTCTCATTCTATGGAACACTCTCATTGCCCATATAACATCACCACTTTTGTTATGAAAGAATCCAAACATACCTAGGGCTATGTGCAGCTAAAATGTTTTTTATTCTATGCTTATTTCAACTTGAATTGATAAAGTAAATGCGTAAGCACTTTCAAATCCAAATTTAATTGTGTTGTGCATGGGCGGGGGCAAAATGATAAGAATCATTAGTCTTTATGAAAAATTAGGATTTTTATGCTATCATACGTTTTTGATTGTATGCAATGTTTCATGGCATCTAAAATCAAAGTAGCTAATTAAAAACATAAGACGCAATAAAATTCTAATAAACATAATGGATTATTTCTTGTTGTGTAGATAGCGTAATATTATTATTGCAATCACAGAAAGGATAAAAACCTAAAGGTACATACGTACATACATACATACATCATACATACATACATTCGTATTTTTTAAACCGATATGCTACGTAAACGTAAGTACTACCAATGTCAATGTGCACAAAGTCAACATTTGCTATTTTTTATGGGAAAAAATGCTATTTCAATTAAAATCCTTCAAAAGTATTACACAATATTCTTTTTTATAAGCCACCACTAATAGAATGATTCCAGAATGTTAGTAAAATATAAATAGGTAGTTTTGTTTGTTCTTATCCTTATCTAAATTGAATTAGTAAGTGTCCATAAAGGTAACAAGTGCTATAAAAGTTTGGATAGGTAAGTTAGAGTGGCTTCCAGCTGCAGATGAATTGGTTGAGCATTTACGGCTAGTGAGCAATATGAAGTAATAAAGTGAGCAGAAGAAGGTAGACAAAATGAAAGGAGTAGGAATAGGAATGCTGACGATGAGGACTGAAGTCGTAATAAAGCTCATAGATAAAGCAGTGCAGAAAGAATTGAGGAGGCATTTGGGAGAGAAGGAAAATGCTCGATATCTCCGTATTTATCTTTAAATTGAGGAATAGAGTGAGTTGATAGGAGATGCTAAGCTAACTCTGCTCTGAGAGGATAGGGCATGAAAGCAATGCATGTATACCACTTATGTACATAAAATATCTGGCGAACTCAAGATGCTTGTTTAGTTAGAGACAGAATCGCTTCTTCCAACACTCATTACGAGAGGATAACGCGCAAGTAGCTCATTGTGTATTACATTGCAATGGAATAAAATAGACTGGCTCAATCGTCAAGTCTGCTCATTCCGGTGGAAAAACAACAGAGCAGAGAGATATCGTTTAAATAAATTCATTCAGCTATTCTTTCATTAGCATCTACATTTCAGCCATTATTGCTCTTAGGTACTTCAATGTATTGCAAATTGCAAAGCTAAGCTAACAATAAGCTAATTGTGAGCTATCAACCTTATGTACATTTCCCAATGATATTATTTCCTTCCACTTATTCCTCTAACACGGCCCTATTCTTCCCCAACCAACGCAACGCTCTCCCTCGCCTATATACTCTTCGTCTTCACCTTATAATTTATAAATATACAACTTCGGATCATCGAATCCGTTTTTCTGGCCAAATGGCACTAAATTACGTCAGTTGCCTTTTCTCAACTGCCTTGAGCTACTTCCTCCTTAACCACATAATAAGAAGTCGCAATATGCAAATATTAACATCTCTTGATCTTCAGATATTTTAATAGTACATGGAAGACACCAATCAAGCCAAAGGATTTTACTCAACATTTATGCATTTATACCATTTTTTCAACTATTACTTTTTCTTCAAAATTTCATCACGGTATTTGGTAAATCTTTATTCATACAATTACGCAGAAAAAGAAGACCTTGACTGACGTAGCTTGAATCTTTTATTTTTCTGATAGTCAAAAGAGTAAATACTAATTACACTACACTGAAGAAATATGTATACCTAGGCTATGAAAAATTAAATTGAAAAGTATATTATTGAATGGCAGCAAATATTCCAATTTATCACAAAATTTAAAAAAATATTTACAATTAATTCAATTGAATAAATATTTCTATCCACAAAAGTGACCCAAACTTCTAAACTATATAATGACCAGAAAGGCTCTGTAAACTAACAAATTACACCTGTAAAAATTGGAAACATTATTGACCAAAGTACAGATGCTGTTTGCATAAATTACAAAAATTGTGATAAAATTCCTACATTGACTAACTGAGAATATGAGTAGAGATTTGTATAAAATAAAAGTGAAGAGAAGAGATCAGAAAGTAGCATATGGTGGTTGTGATGATGTTCCGTTGTAGTGTATGGAGGAAGTGTATAGTTTTGTAAGTGCGAACATCATCTAATGATGCGGGCTGTGCGGAAGATGGGAATTCGCAAGAGTGGAAGAGTTCTTAAGCATCTATCACTTGGTTCATTTGTCTTCATATGAAATGTTATACAGACGATTATTCATGTGCTGTTGACTGCTATTTTTCATACGATAATGTCGTTTTACTGCATAAATAAGGGAGATAGAAATGCTCTTGAGGTGTGGATCGATATCAATAGGCAAGTGAGAAATGGGAGCGTGAGGTGCGTTATTGCTCTGCCTCTCTGTCTGACTGAACATAACAAGAAGGATGTGGATACATGGAGTGTGCTGTTATGTACGATGTATCTACATCACCTTCTTCCTTGCTACTTCGCTGCTACACACATCTACTCCGAAAGAAAATGTATAGAGTTGGAAGAAAAGAACTCTTTTTCATTTGGCGTAGCAATAACAATAGCGTAGAAACTCCTCAGTGGATTGCTTCGGATTTCTTAGATTTTATAGACTGCTGGACAAGTTATTATGTGTATGATATAGTGGGGGAATGCATACGGGTGGAATAGGTAAACGTCCTGGAGAGCGGGGAATACTTTTACATAATAATAGCGATTCGTCATGTAAAACTGGCTGGATTTGGACACAAGTAATTTATTTAATAGTAACATGGGTGCTTGTTTCTCTACAGTTGCCTATGTGCAGCATTTTAATTTAGTTATAGCAAAACAGAAGCAAGTTCCCCGTAAATGCAACTTTAGTATTTACGGAATAATATAAAGATTTTAGCTTTATCATCGAATATTATTATAGAGCTGTAAGAAGAAGTCAGTCAATTGCTGTGTAAGAGACAAGAGAAGGTAGGAGTTGCAATTTGTCGAAAGTAATTCATCTGGTAGTTGCTACTTGCTATTGCTCCAGCTTAAATATTATGGTATACTAATACGCCCGCCCGTAAATAAATAAGTCGTCAGTTTTGTTTGCTCTGCATCAGCGTCTTGAGTCCTGAGTTGACTCCGGCTCATCTTCAAAGTTACGTCATTTCTAGTGATAGGACCCATGCATTTTGTTCTGTATTTGATGCATTTTTTACTGATGCAATAAATATGCGAGAGGTAGAGGTACAGAGTTGCAGATTCATGCTTTTCTCTCTTTCCCTTTTCTCTTTCTCTGTCAAGACTTTCCTGATAGCAATGCTGAAACAGCAGTAGACATAGATCCTGTCAAATTGAACTTCCATTGCTACGGCTATTATCCCTCGTACTCCCATTCTATCCGACTCTATTCTGTCTCCTACTTATTCTATTTACTACAATACACTCAATACATATACACGACTTTTGTCTCTTTTCCTCTTTCAAATGCCCACCTCCTTAACTCACGTCTCTCTCTCTCTCTCTCTCTCTTCCTCTTCTACACTCTCTTCTCTGCCTCCACAGACTTTTTCCCATTTCCTTCCCCTTTCTACCTCTTTCTCCAACTTCACTTATACTTCTTTTCTCCTTCTCCTTATAGCACAAGGTCAACCGTTTCCTATGTTCCTTTACTATAGAAACTCTTTTTATGTAGCTAGGTACACTTGATACATACGCTGCAAGAATAACGTTGATCCCTTTTTACACTGGATATAAAAGAGGATACTGATACGCTTATATATAGTCATTTTATGTAGTTATCCAAGGAAAATCTAAACTAGGAAATTGAATTCCCAGATATTCTATTCCTAACAACAGTTGTATCACAATTGATACCACTAAATACCTAATTATTGATAAAATTTGTTGACATATTTTACAACAGCACTCGATGCCCCTAATTATGTAACTTCGTTTTGCTTTGGTACCAGTGCCCTACATAAGCCAGTATCACTGTAGCTGTAGAGTCTTAAATTACAGCATATTATTTATGGTAGCTAAACAATAGACTTTCTTAGGTTCCCTAGTTTCCTCTTTTATCTCAGAAATTGTTTGTACCTCTAAACTAGTTGCAAATTATTATGATTTTATGTGCAGTGGTAAGTAATTAATGCCAGTGAGAAAAGAAAATTTGATGAATATAATAGACAGACAAGTAAATAAAAAATGTCGTTCTTTATATTGAATTGAGATTGAAGGATTGATGTCAGAATATTAAGTGGTAGCATTTAAAGTTTACAGATTCTGAAAAGTGGGAAAAGTCAAGTTTGGAAAGGTAAAAATGAAAAGATGCGAAAAGCTATTAGGAGTTACTTTAATATGGTAAGTTTATATAGGACATAGGTGTGTGTCAACTGTTTGAAGAGTCTGGGTGTACATAGTTGTTGGATGGGCCAAGTGAGGCCAAAGCCAATTTGTCACTCAGGAGTTCAATGGAGGGTATAGTTCCGTGCAGCCTGGGAGAAGATTTCACGGGCCGAAAGACGGAAAGAACTGAAAGAAGAAGGAAGCTCAGCGAGACAGGGAGCTCTGAGCTAATTCCCCATGCTCTTTATCGGTTTATTGTGAGTTAGCTGGGCAGTTAGCTGTGAAGAGGGGTACATGTGATATTTATCGCGAAATGATATTATTATTATAAGTTGTTATGTACATGGTAGGGCAGAGCAGAGGGACAATATAAGTAGCTAAGTGAATAGGTGCACACAAGTCGTGTGTAGGTCATAAACATGCTGATATTGTTTGTAGTGGCTCTGAATGCGTTGACATGGAGTGAAGGGATGAGTGCGTTTAAGGTGATTTGATTCTATTAGACGTGGAGTATTTAGAAGATAGGTGGATCGCATTATGCATGTTGGCAGTTGAGTGAGCTAGTGAATTTGCCATTAGTAAGGCCAAGCAGACCTTCTATTTAGATGCCAGTTGACTTTTCTTCCCGCTCGGCTGCCTCTGCTTTTCCTCTCCACTTCCAGAGAAAAGAGAGAGAGAGGCATTAGGCATATTATTAGTACAACAGAAGAATACACAGAAGAAGCGGAAAGTCGATGCACACGATTGAGGCTTCTATCCTATCCTACCATATTCCCTGCATCTACTAATAATAATTTTATGTGTAGAGCAACGTCGTCGCTCCCTGCATGTTTATAACAAAGTGATGTGCACATTGTCAGCATTTGTATTTAGAGTAGAGTGCTATGTATTATGTATGTATGCATGGTGTGTGTATGGATGGAAGATATTAGCTTCTGCTGATTGCCACAAAACGTACGTGGGCCTAGTGTAGCAGTGTGTCTGTCTATTCTATGTGTGTATGTACAATAAGCGATGAGATGATTCCTCGGCGGTTCGAAGTATTTCATGCTAATAATTCTCATTTTCGGGCTAGTGGCTGCTTTGCTGTGCTGCTTGCTTGGTTGTGAATGTGCTGAATGTCATGTTGCCATCTCGAGCTATTGTTCCAATCCGGCATTGTTTACAACATGTCTGTCTGACATTTACGGGATATGTCATGCTGACCCTTAACATGAGCCAGTCATTCAAGAGCGACTTAATGACTGACTCAAGCCTTCCCAACCAACCTACATGCAAATCGCAGGAGAAGAGCATTCGCTCGATATTCTTTTCTTTCTCCATGCATGCCTGACCCGGATCCGGCCAACCTTTCAAACACTCACAAACTCATCACAATCCTCACAGCAACCCGCACCGCAAATAATCCCACTTATCATCCATACCATCGAGCTGTTTTCATTTTCATGCCTTTCTACCTTACTTCCTTTTCCCATCTACTTACTTACTACTACATGACAACTACATTTTCAAGCACCTCTGCCATTGCCATTAGTTAATTAATAAGCACCAGGAATTAGTCTACTCCTTTATAGTAGAAACTATATCATTTCTAATTCTACCTATGCATGGTTAAATATGATTCTCAACAAGAAAATAGTGTCGATTGAAGGATTTTGCTGATTTTCATTAAATCATTTCTGTATTTCGTGTAGCATTATGAGGTTGTGTTGTGTTCAAAAGTACGGAATCTGTCCTTTGATAAAAGGTTATCCATTTATTCTACTGTTAATTGGTTATTTAACGATGATTATTATCTGATGAAAAGGAACTCCCTCTTCTTCAAACAAAAGTTGCTCTGAATTCCAATCTCCCCACTTCTAGTTTAAGATTCTCAGCGATAAAAATGGAATAAAAGGCCTCTAACTAAATGATAAGTGAAGCACGCCTTTCTATGATTTCTTCTGCAATGATTTCATCTTTAATATTTTGAAATAACATCTTAATCCTTAAACATGAACGTAAAGTGAAGGATGAAAGCAATGTTATGTTTCGCATTTATATTATTATCTAATTAAAGTCACTCGATCATTTAATTGGATATGAATTGAGATTTTACACATCCCCCCTCAGAAAATCTGCTTCGCCCCTTTTGAGAAATCTAAGGGAAATTGCTTTGTTAGCCCGCACAATAACTATAAATTGATTCATCAGTTGCAAACGATATTTAATTGTGAAATTATCCACACGAAATATTTATGCTAAAAATAACACACAACGTGGAAAAATAATTTCTATTTCTCATATGGAAGGATAATAGTAATTCCTGAGTTAATTGTAGCTCACATCATCACATGATAAGAAAGATTTTGGCACAGAAGTGATGCAATTCATACATGTGCATTTTGCAGATGCTATGCATCAACTAAATATCCTTGTTATAGAGAATAAATAATAAGCCGGTCTATATTTAGTAAGATCATAGCAAGAAATCTACAGTACTTACATTACATCCCCTCATGCCTACACACTACACACGACTTGACACGACAACATAACAATAAGGATTATTCTTTGCACAATTTCTAACTGGGTAGACATCGAGTGTGTTATACTAATAAGTAAGAGTAGAAACGAAATGGCATTTGATTAGCACTGAGGATAAAGAATAATTCATACGAGTCTGTACTAATAATCGTTTTCGTTAGGTATCTCTCTATTTACATGCCCAAAGGAGTTGTGCTGTGACTTGGTTTCCTTTGGCTTGGCTCCTCTTTCCCCTTTCTACTTACATTCAGCTGTTGTAAATGGTTGTTGAGAAAAAATGCTATCTCTTATCTAGTTAGTGAGGAAGTGAGTTAGTTAAACCTCCTTGCACCTTGTACCATTCCGTTTAGCATAATATCATAATATCATGGAGTATATGAAACGAGTCCGTGTGCTGTACCGAACCAAGTTTCATAGAACAAGTGCAGTGCCGAAGACATAAGGAAGCAGAGCATAAGGTACATGGATTTTAAGAAAGTGAGTAGCTACCTGGGTACTATAATATCATGGAGTATAGTGAAACGAGTCCGTGTGCTGTACCGAACCAAGTTTCATAGAACAAGTGCAGTGCCGAAGACATAAGGAAGCAGAGCATAAGGTACATGGATTTTAAGAAAGTGAGTAGCTACCTACCCGTACACCGTACAGTCTCACTCTAAACTGATGTAGTGGCAATATGTAATAGTGTCTGAGCAGGAGAGTAGCTTATTATTATGTATATACGTAGAAGATCTGGAATGGAACTAATCGTAATTATGGTAACAATGGATAGCTAAATAAAGTCTGATAATGCATAATAGCCGCTCTGACGCAGAAAGAATACTCATCAGACTCATCACATTTCCTTCCATTCACTCACTCAGACGCGTTCTCAGCCAATGTAATACGATATGTCTATTTGTACGTATTTAATTATTGTACTTTCATTAATGCACTGTGCCTGTGCCTAGTAACACTTTTAGAATTTTGAAATGTTCTGTCTCTCATCCTCGTTCGTCGGTGACCCGCATGGTTATAGTTCCATTTCATTGATCACGCACACATAATAATTGCACTACGATTGTCATTCTACAACCACACGCTATTACAATCCTTTCTATGCTCCATATTTATTGCCTGCATATATCCTAGTGTCATTTATTATGCTCCCTCGTATGAATATCGCATGTACATGTTGATACGTCGTAAATGCTTGGACGGGACTTTTAGAGCAAAGTGTTTACCAGACAGGCCAGGTTGAGGTTGCCCTCTCAATGTCAATTATTATAATAAAGCATCCCAACGGAAACAAAGCTGACATTAGATGAGTTGAAACTGTCAGCAAAATAAAATGCAATTGCACGCAGTGAATAATCGGAGCCGTAATCCTAAACTAATCACTAATCAGAGTCAACACTAATGACAATTAGCGTTTTCATGAAAATCTCGTCCTCGAGTAAATGACTACTAGTAATATGAGCTGGAATGGTTTATTCCTCTCATTTAAATTAATGTTTAACGTGGCAACTTTATTTTCATGCTTTATTGTTGGCAATTCTAGAAGCCGGGTGTCCATTTAATGTCTAGCAATTACGCCCAGTTGAAATTGGCCCTAAAAGTCATTCGTAAGCATATAATATTAGTACCTATTAAAAAATAAACAGCGTGTACATATTTACACATGCATATGACGAAAAATTAATAGATATTGTTGTAAGCTGCATGATGACAATATAAAAATTGTTAATTGTGAATTAGAGAATTTGATGGATAGCCGGCCGGTGCACTGCACTAAAACAGACAATGACTCAATGACTCATTCTGATCCTTACATGATTTTTAACCGTGTCGTTTATGTTTATTGCGTATTATTGGGTTACTTTATCGTTGTAGTGTAGGAGTCTAGGACGAAGAGAAGGAGAAAAGATGCAAGAGCCACTTTAAATATTGTAATTATGGCGTATGCATGTGTTAAGCATTTAAACGCAGAAGAATTTTCACACTTAGTTCGGAGTCTAATGTAGAAATGTGTAAAATAATAGATGGAAGGGAGAGCTAATGTGATGGTTACTTATTTATCTTTCATTTTTTGGTTGGGACGATGGAAGGATGTGTAAGTGTAAATGTACGGGAGGAGGTAATGGAATGTTTGGTTTATCTTATCAAATCATATAGGAAAGCGTTGTTTGTTTGCTCATAAACAATTCTAAATTTAGAGAGAGACGCGTTCTAATTATACCGGGTGTTGTCGAATCCTCGTGTGTTAACTATGCCTGGACTGGAATAGATGTTTGTTGCAGTTCTTCCTTATGTGCTGTTGCAGGTGTGACATTATTCATTTTCCGTAGTCAAGTTATTTCTGGTGGCAAAGCAATGTAGTGCCTGCCTCCCTCGTTTGCTGGTGGATGGTGGCATATTGGCATTGCATATTATTTCTCCGTCTATCCTTCTCATTCTTACACACACAGCCACATCACACTTATTAACTCACTTCATTCAAACACATGCTATATGCAGCAAGCAACTAACTTTCGGTGGGACATGGACATGTGCAAACTCATCTTGTAGTTAGTAGCAACTATTAAATTAAGCTATTGCTTGTATTTGTCCGTATAGCCAATAATACTGCATTTAGCCATGCGTGCACTTAACTTGGGATAAAGAGCAAATTCAAATCGGCGTGAGACTTATTTGTAAGATGATTCTATTTACCATTCTAAGGTGATGTGGTAGTGGGATGTGTCAAAGGAAGCTACAGGAATATATTATGTACTTATTACTACAGAGATCACTTTGGTATGTGTGTTAAGATTATCGTATCGCTCTACTTTTATCCTCTAATGCAATGTAACCTCAAAGTAAGCATCTCTGCGAAAAACATTAATATTTTACTGTAGCATCTTCTAAGTACAGCTTTAGACAACAGTCATATAAAATGCAGATCCGACTTTTGAGAATCTATACGCAGTCAGTGTATAGTTAGTGAAAGAATCTCACACGCACATTATGTTGAGTCAACTTGAGTTCAGTCAAGAGTCTAAGAAGTCGTCTTCTTCTTCAACCCTCCTCAATTCATCCACATCACATCAGACTGGATCCAAAACCCAAACACGGTCTCTGTGTATCTTAGAGCAATCTTACTCTCATTCACTCTCGCATGGCTTTACTTTGCCTAAGACTCCCATCCAACTATCTCCGATGAATCCCTACACTGCACCACTACATAGCATTACACTGCAGTTCATTCATTGTCACACAGTCACATGTATCCACCGTAAATCCTCTTCTACTACTCAAGTACTCACTAAACTTACAGATGCCCACTATACTCACCTAACTCTAAGTTATTATAGAAAGCATTACACATCCAGGCCATATTATTGGAAAAGTGAACAGGCTACAGAACTTAAAACCCTTGCATGTGTATCTGCCAAGAAGCCAAACAAATTCACTTCACAGCAGACGTCCAGCAAAATAAGACATTTTCTCCGTCTCATTTCTCAAAAGGCATCATAATAAAGGCCTGAGAGGTGTAATACTAAAGATAAACAACCAGTTCATAATAAATGTATCAGTCTCACGTTGAATTGGCTATTTCAATGCGACCTGGTGCTTATGCTAGCTGGGCTACTTTGAATATTCTTGGACTTTGCCATGATATACAATAAAGTGAGGATTTTGCATTTATTTAAGTTCCTGCATAAATTCCACCACACTCCCTGCGCTCAGGCCATGCTATTTATTCCTTCAAAATATATTATGCATGCATGCGACACAAGGTGCTCGTGTTCGTAAACATAAACACTAGCGTCTTAATTCCTATCCAATCTTGGAATGACGTTGTTGAATTAATTTCCTGATCCCTAGCACTTGACAAACAGGAATTAGAGAACACAAAAATTATTTTTGTTATCTTGGCCAAAGCTTTAGAAATTCTGCCAGGTTGTCGTTTCAAACTCACTATATACTGTCATTATGCATCCAGCAAACTCAACTAATACTTACATGAATCTATTCATATTTGGATCGTTTAGTAAATGCATCAACCTTGCCCTATTTCTTTCTTTCTCAATTAGAAGTTAAGGATATTCAACAAATATTAGTCTACTACACCTCTGCCACTTATTGCTATATTTGGTTTTAAACACAAGATTGTATTAAATTAGGAAAATTAAATGTCAGCCAAAGAAATTACTTGCACTTGAGACGTAAACTTTCTCCTAATCCTTTCATGGAATACATTATATGGATTCTACTCATAACATTAAAAATGTAATAATTCGATGAGAATGATTATAAAAAATGATTTTAATTATACCTGTAGTTTTGGTTAAAAAGCAACAGATTTAAATATTTTCATTTCTCCTCCCATTAATTATTTCATACATTAGGAAAATTCCCTGATGGTACCAAATGGAACTTAAATTGATAGCATAGATGGGGAAAGTGCTATCTCCGCCAATTTCTACCAAAATGAAACAATAAAGCCCATTAAGTAGCATTATAGGAGTAGCTATCTTAAGAATGCCTTCCTAATACATTGATAGGTAACTATGTGCTTTAATGACACAGTTCGCTTTTTCTCGTTTCCATAGATATAATTACTTGATTTGACAGATTATAGTACGAAATGGATAGTAGAAAGAGTGAGTGAGATTGTTTTTCAGGGATGTGCGTCTCACGACTGCTCTGCTATATTTAGATTCCGTTCGTATAGTTAGGAAATGAAGACTGGTATGGAATGGAAGGTATAGGGCTAACACTAATCCAAACAAAGCATTATGAGACCATGACGAAGGCTTGTGTTTATCTACTAAAACAGCAAAGAAAGAGGGAAATGAGTTGGAAATCATCTGCTAGGTAGCTGTAGAATACATATGAACTGGATTAGGTAGTATTTACGAACAGACAGATACACAACATGCAAATGTCTGAATTGAATTCTAGCGAAGCGGAGAGAAGTAAGCAAGGGAAATGTAAAGTAAACTAAATAGTTATTGTTAGTCGATATCGTCACACAAACTAAACACTAATGTGCGAAGACTGAATGGAATAACGATAATCTGAAGACACGACAGATCAACGAAGCTAAACAAAACCAATAGCAGTAAAGTAAAGGAAAAACTAACGCCATGAAATAACAGAGCTAAATAGTAAAACTGGCAAATCTTATCGATTTCTATCTCTAGAGACCTATAGCACAGGTGAAGAAGTTAGCTACATTATCACCAGAGAATATCCAATATTATTATCTCTATTCTATCTGTATACGAAATCTATACTTACATATATTTATTTTGCGCACAAAAGTACAAAAGCACAAAAGTGTTTATACAAATGTAATGCATCAATAAATAAAAATTACTCCTGATGGTTGAACTATTGAATTGTAAAAGAAATACGTGGATGCTTATGTAGATGTACCTAATAATATTATAGAAAAAAGTGTCTGATTCACCAAAATACACAAGGGTACATACGTGAAAGCTCATAGAGGTAGAAAATTGTTCTAATACGATAGTAAATAGTATAGTAAGGTAGGTAGGTGATGTAACTATAATACATAAGTACATATATATGCACTAATAATAATAATATTACAAGTCGTAGTGGTGGAGTAGTCAGTGGGAAAATTCTAATAGTCTGGCGATTGAATAGTGGGAAGATGCATTAGGCATGTGTGCTATGCTATTCAAGTGCAAAGTAACATAATGTGATGTCAACTTCGCACTAATGTAAATAGAAGACAAATACTTTGCACTTGTTGAGCTGCTGTGAATTGGAGTCTGGTTGGAGTGTCGTCTCTGTGTAAGCTACCTAAACGTTATCTTGTTTCTGAATGACTTGTCATCAAAATGAGTTATGTGTACTTACGTATTTATGTATTACTATGTACACAGAGAGAAGGCTATAATAATGTGTCTAGCTGAGTAAGCAGAGAGAGAGAGAGGATTGTTAGTGAGCTGAGAGTTGTTGCAAACTCTCAAGTAGTTGATACTTTGATACTAACAATAAGGATAGGGATGAATTGGCTAGCTTTTGTCTTTGCTCTTTAGTGGAGTTAAACTGGTACGAGATTCTCAATTTTCCCACAAAGTTGTTTTTGAATGTGACTGGTAGAGATGTGTATTTTTGGGAGTAAATGGTGTGTGCCGACTGAAATTGCTTTACAATTGCGGTTGTAGTAAAGATGTAGCGTGCGAATATTGAAAGCATTGACATTCTGAGAAAACAAGGCAGATTCTGAATGCATGCTTGGCTGTTTAAGTACACAGAGCTAAATTTTGTAGTTGTGTGGTATTATCTGCACTTTGGTTGCCTTTTTGGTGTGAGTAAGTGCAGTATATAAGTTTAGTTGAGTGTGAGTTAGTAACCGACAAGTTACGGTTGAGCCAGAACATTAATGTTCCTCAGGTAATCATAGGTTATTGAGTTGTGATAGTGATCAGGGGTAGGGCTTGACACGCTCTCTTCCCTCTCCTCTTCTTTACAAATACACCAAATACACGCCAACTAATATTGTTCAAGACCCTCACTCACACATCTACTTGCTATACAATAAAAAAGGAGCAATATGCAACATTCTTAATATATCGCCGTCGAGAATAATAATAAATTTACTCAATACCTAGTGCCACTGAATCATAAGATAGCACTTCTGTGTGCTCACACTACTACTCACTCAAACTACATATATACATGCATCTGTCTGTGTGTGTGTGTGTGTGTGTGGAGTGTTATGTGAGCATTAGCCACATAAGTATAGTTATATGTAACCATACATTATTTTCTTTATGTGTGAATCTGCCCAAATCTCCACCTCAGTGCAGTCTAGCAGTTCTCACTGATCGCAGGAGTCAAAGCGTATAGATAATATGTACATACATATTTACTACACACTATGCATACGGGATCCATGAAATATATATATTTTTATTAAGTGTTTCATGGAGGCTGTAGCGAGTCCAATCCACACAGCACACACAGCACTACTAATGTACTACATAAATATGTACAAATAATATAACGAGCCTCCTAACAGCCAACCTTTGTCATTCACATGCAAAATCTCGAGTAGTCCTCCTATTTACGAGGTACTTTTCTTCACTTAATAAACCAAATGTACACATCAGTTCAGTTAACTATGTAAATCTCCTTGTCTAAATTATGTGAATCTGCATGAACAATGTGCTAAGCTCTACACATGTCATAGTTGCTTAGGTAGTGGCTCTATTAGCCGAGGTGCTTGTGCAAAAGAACTGCATACTTTCGTGGTCTTATGAATGAAGAAATTTTCCAACTAGAACTCACATATCGTAACGCTATTTCCTGTAGTTTGTGGCATGTCTTTCATGCTTTCTCTATCCATCATTTGTCACTCAAGACTCTCTTATTGTTTCAACAGCTTCACAAAATTAGAATTCATCACGGCTCAGATGCCAACAACGCTAAGAATTCAAGGCGTCAAACTACAGCCGCATCTCTTCTAATCTCTCTATCTTCAGATTCTCTTAATTTCACACAACACTCAATGGAAAATAGAATTGGTACATGCCACATGCTACTAATAGTCTGTCTGTGCCTCTTAATATTCTTCACGATATAACACAATTGTAGCAAGCGAGGGTGGGAGGACGCGCCGAGACACACAGCAATTATCGTGCATGTTATTTTTGCACGGCCAGTAAATATCTTATGAATATTGCATGGCAAAATAAATGTTAAGCCTACACATAGTGTGCAGAATGAGATAAATAATTGGGAAAATATTATTATTAAAATGTACAGCTGTGTGGCAAGTAAATTGTCAATAATTGCATTGCGTCCATCTAAGAAAACTGTAATTATATGGCTACTCATATTCATATACAGTGTAAGGTTCGTAGTAGTAATCATATAATGGCACGGATCGAATCTCCATAAATCTGAAATGCACACACAAATTAGGTAGTTAGTTAGCCATTGTAGTTTATTGGCTTGCTTTGTGCACTTCTGCATATTAACATGACCTGTGTGTGTGTGTGTGTGTGTGTGTCTAGGTGCAGATGTTTTCCTGTAGAGCTAAACAGATTTAGACGGAGCTCACCTTTCACCCAACGCAGAGGTGAGTTGTTCATTCACTTTATTATAGGAATGGGGCAGACAATAAACTACTGTAGCTATGTACCTACCTAAAAATATGTACTTTGTTAATTTTCTAGTTAAGTTCGCATCAGCCCAGTGCATCCCAACCAGATTAGGTATCTGTCTTAACATTATACAAGCAATGCAAAGTCGTGTCGACTCAAGTCGAGATATCGAATTATTACTCTTCTCCTACTACTTAAAAAGATTAAATGTATCTCAAGTTTATCCAATAAAAAATAAACTAAAGTTGGGCTACCTCTTATAAAATATGTACTCTGTCTTCGAGATATAAATACAACTAACAAAAACTACCGATTCCCATTTATCTCTTCTACGCTTCCACATTAAATTGCACCCTACTTCTAATTTTATTGTATTGTGTTATTCTCGACTTTGTATCTGTGGGTTATTTATCAATAGATAGTGGTGGGCATTGAGATTTTCTTATTTTTCTTTATGCTAGTTGTGTAGTTGGTTAATTAATTAAACACTTATCATTCTAGAAGAGGTTAGCCAGTGTAGCACGCTAAATAAAATTGTACACACTGTGCACTTTCAAAGATACAGCTAGCACTAGCATAGCACACACATTATCCCACAATAGAGCACTCGCTATCTATCTCCACCACACTACACCACACCACACCACCAAAGTCATAAGTAGCAACCATGAACTCAAAATAATGTGCTCTAAGTAATCATTTTTATGTTTTCTTCCATTGTTGTATTGGGATAACTGAGATCTCTTGATCTGACTGAATAAGCCAGTTAGATGCAACATAGACAGACGTATTTTCGTTAGGCCACTTTTGGATGTTGGCATCTAAAGTGTTAGATGGCCAAGATTTCCAACCTGAGACCTGAGATCACTGTACTGCATTTATATTTATCATGGACACTATATACAGCACTATGCCACCAACTTATACTACCAACTCGCAGCATAGTAAATCCTCTTGTGCCCATACCAACTAATCTAATAAATTCCATTAGAAATGGCCAAGAGAATAAAAGTAAACATCAGCTAAGTGGGCGCAAGTGTAATTCAAGAGTAGAATAAATACAAAAGTAAATTCAGTCATCCTAGCATTTAAAATGATATTATTATCAATATCTATAGCTAAGAGAATTATTTGCATTAACACGGGAAGTCTGCAGTCTGCAGACAACATAGATAAGCGGATACTATGTAGGGCTGACAAGTGTTTACCGGTGTTATTAGGAAAATCGTAGAAGCTAAGGTATCCCCAATACAATAATATTACCGTGGCTAATTGTAGATGGATAAAATGTTTAATTGTAGTCGAATATACCTAGCCACACATAATAATATTGTCAGTTGGTAAATAGCATTCATTTGCATTTACTCATTTTTATGTACATTAGTGTACCCATAGATAATAATTACGTAAGTGTAGAGACTATGTAGTGGGGATAAGTAGCCCTAGTTAAGGCTGTCTAGGTGTGTGTAGAGTAGTATGGATGGAGTAGTATAGTGGCCGTAGTAGTAGTAAGTGGAGATGGAGCGAGCGGTGAGGAAGGATCGTAGTAATAATTGGTAGAGGATATTGCATGGTTCGTGGGCAATCTTTGCATCCTGCCACAAGGAGCAGGTAAAATTAGTGGTGAATTATCGACTTATCAGAAGACAATGATCTGATGCAAAGCAGCCGAGTGGAAATGATGCCTTGACGATGGCCCATACAACCCGTTCCAGGCAACGCAAAGCAAGAGCTCTTCTGTTGATATCTCACATTGAACATCTCGCTCCAATCTCAATCTCCTTCCACTCAACTCAACTGACTCCTCTCGAATGAGCTAAACTACCCACCGCATCACACTCACTATCCAAAAACAAAACCATTTTCCTTACTCTTCTCTCTAGCCTCTGACTACACTCCACTCGACTCCCTATACTACAGCTTAGTATTATAGATAGATATAGGTAGCTCTTGAAGGCATAATAGGAGTCAAGTGTGGATTGGGACTCGGATGCACGATATTATGATCTGCTACATAACATAGTTACGTGAAATATAATAATGCACGATAGGAGGATGTAGTTTTACACCCGTTCACTTTGTTCTTGGTCGTGGCACTTGTAGTCCTGCTATAAACACTTACTCACTTCTTCTATCTTGTACACTTAGGTTAATAAACAGAGAGAGAGAAGGCAAAGAGAGTTAGGAGTGGAGTCCATGTCGAGAAAGACAAGTTGCACATTACTATACTACTGCTATGTGCTGTATTATATTGGCCATAATATTACGTATTACCTTTACTACTTCATCTGTAGTATTTCTTTCTACTACATCCCTGCCTGCCTTCTTTCTTCCTCGACAATATTACCATATGTGTTTAGTATAATATTATGTACATACATCTTTTTCTGTTTCTTCGTTTCGAGAGAGGAAAGTGTAGCGAGGGCAGTACATTATAGCATTACTATTATCCTTCAATGATATAACATGAGACTTCCCTTCCTAATTCAAGTCCCTTCATCATAAATCACATTTTCCACGAGTTCCACTTTATAAACTATGAGGCATATTACAGCATAGCTTAATGGACTACTGTACGGGCGGTGGTACTTGGTAGTGTTGTGTATCTCTAAAATATGTAACATTATCTTGTGCTACATAAATATCTCCTATAGTAGTAACTAAGGTGGGTAGTAAACTAGCCAGCGTCTTATTATTATTAACTATGGTTATTATATGTATGTCTCTTTTTTCTCCTACTATTTATAATCGTAGCACAGTACAGTGCAGTGGCAGGTAGAATTGTGTTCTTTTGAGTAACAATGTATGATAAATTTTATAATGCATACTACTATCCCCTTTTGCTAGCATTTTACAGACAAATGTAATAATATTTTCTAGCCAACAGATGCATGCATACATACACAACAGACAATTAGCTCAGCTACACTTTATAGACCTACAGATCTATCTGTCTGATTGACGTGAAATGGATTTACGTGTGTACAGATTTTCTGTTATATGAGTGTCTATCGTAAATATGGAGTTGACTGCTATTTAAAAGCTAATTTTAAGTTAACTACGCAAAGGATAAGAAGGTCTGCCTGCAGTGAAGGAGTTTTGAGTATATAGAGTCTGTTATGTAGTTAGTGTAGTCTGATTGCATTACTATTAGGGCAGAGACTGCACTGGATTCAAGTGGAGAGCAACTGAAATCTTTCATAACACAACATAACTCTGGGATAGATAGGCTCGAGTGTTTTCTTGAGACAAAGATATAGATAAGTAGCCTCAGTGTGATTACTGATAACCGATAGAAAATAATGCAAAAAGTAGATTGTTGTAGTTGTAATTCAAGAAACATTAAATGGATGATGTTGCTTACTTTTGGCTTGCCACTATAAATTAAGGATAAGGTCACGGTTGACGGTGACGGGCTCTGAGATAACTACAAACTTTTAATGCTTTAATGTGGCTACTTATTATTACAATGCAATCCACTCCTACTAATAACTACTCTAATAATATGCTTTTCAAACAGTCCTATAGGTTCTTCTGTTATTTATGTCCGAGAAGTAAAAGGAAATACACAGCCACATGAAAAACAAGCTCTGTCTTAATTGTTGGCAGGGAACTTCTATGCCCAATGTGAATTAGGATACCAATCTGAGCTCAAACTGAAAATTACAGTCCTCTGAATATTCCAACAGTGCCTAGATGCTTAGTGCACTAGTTATTTACCATAGCTTAGCAGTCCAGAGATTTTTGGGGAGCGAGAGCATTAAGAACTGTGCCTCACTGTTCCTTATTATAGATAGGAAATCTGTTTATGACCACTGCTAAGCTCCACCGTTATTTATATTAGTGTTTTGGTAGACCACGGAAAATAAATACGTGGGTACTTAGTGAGTGTCCTTTAGTGAGGGCAAGGTGCACTGCGTACGTTTGCATGGCCACTCGAGGGAATTGCTTGAGAAATAAAAAATAAGTTGACTATGAGTGGGCAAAGACATAACAAGTGAGTTGTGTGTGGACGACTGAAAGTGGAGTCCGTGAGAATCAAGTAACCTGTCCAGTTTCGTCCCTTGCTCAACTATCTTGTGGAATAGTAGGGATCAAATGCAGGAATTGCTGTGGTTGATTTCCCCAGCTCTAAACGAAACCAGACACCGGAAAAATCTCGCTGGGCTACGTTTCTCCTCGTTGTTATTTGGATGCTTTGAGCTATGTGAATGTGAGTAGCTCTTAGCATTTCCGTTTCCGACCGACTTTTGTCGACAGTTGCAACCAGGCTACCAGAAAAGTAAGCACTCCTCCTTTGTTCACAATTACAAAATCACATTTTAACGTTTCAATCTCAATTTTACGACTATGTTAATGATCCCTGCTCCATATACACGACATTTCTTCAACTCTTCATATTACATCTACTTACATGAATGCTTACTTTAACGTGACGCCTTCGCAACATTATTACATCTATCTACTATCCATTAAGTTGATGACAATAGGAAAATTCTTAAAACGGAGATTTTAATTTCATAGATGTGCAGTAAATGTTTTACGTGCTTAATATAAATAAGTCTACATAAAATATGTATTGAAATTCATCTTCTACTGCTACCGACTAGCGTACTTAATTGATCATTATTATTCATTCCACAACATCTAGCTGATAATGCGTCAGAATGCCACACCCATTTCTAGTATTTTAACGTTCATTTCAGTTTTAATGATATGGACATAATTATATAATGAATAAAAAATAAATAGAATCGCAAAAGTAATAATCGATTTTGATGTGAAAATAACGATTATAGAAATATGATAAAAAATTTATACCCATAGGAATGTAAATACTCGAAATTTGGGCATGCTACGTATAACTAGTGGAGATTGGAACTGTGAACTGAAGTGAGCATTTTTAGGATAGCTTAGTGTCCTTCGAAGGAGAAAAGTGTTGCATATAAAATTTGAAAGCTATATATAGTTAGTGTGTTTCTCACTCACATGCTCACATTACATGAGTTTGGGATTTATTGTAAAGCATTTAGAATGCGGATTTGGAGGCGGACGGATTGAGTGGTGGTGGCTAGGGATGCTGTGTGCGAGAGAGTCGGGCAAATAAAGGGAATATGCATTTATATTGGGTGCTGCAGCTGGATATTACTGAAAGTTATTATTTTTTACCTACATACATAAGTAGATGTGCTGGAGTGCTGGAGGGAAGTGAGAGAAACAGGAAGGGAACGGAGGAGTAGTGTTGTCGTAACCACTGCAATGTCATCACAAGATTTTTGTGAGGATTCTGGTAATGGGATGCGTAAGTATTGTTTCAGATGGAAAAAGTGATATATGCCCATGTAACGGTACATGATGCATCAATTGAAAGGGTAGCTAGTCGATCCACAACTTAAGATTTCTCCTTTCCTCACTGGAAAATGAGGATGGGACGCCCAGAGCTCATTTTGGTATTGTATAGAGATTGTCGGTCTTGTTCTATCGCCCGGGTCTCAAATAGGCGTCGAACTGAGAATCTTATGAGCTAATAAATTTTGCGACAGTTGTCGTTACGAGTTTAAGTAATTTCCAAAACCCATTCCCCATAGCTTGCCTTTTACAAAACTTGATGTCAAGCACAGAGCAGTGCTTGATTTATGGTAATGTTCCTTCTTTCCATTTTTGTATATTTAGCCGATGAGGAGTCTGAGTCGAACTTGATCGAGGTACAGGTGATGAAACTAAAACTACTATTAGCATTTCCACATCTCGCCTCCACTATTGCTCCATTGCATTGTTTCAAATTACATAAACTACCCAGCAGCCTCCTCGCTCCTCTCTCTATCCATCATATAACTATAGTCCCTCTCTCTATCTGGCTCCTTTTTCTTCCTCGACGACTACGACTGAGGAGGAGGAGGAGGGAGAGTGCAGGCAGTAGCCAGGCAGCAGCAGCATGTAGCTCAACTGGAACAAACTACAACAAGACAGAGAGAGAGAGAGAGCAGGTAATTATTAGTTACTGTTCCAGCTGCTTGTAGTCGAATTCAACGGGTTTGACATAAATATTACGTCGGTCGGACGGAGCAAGACAAAACTACATTTAGGCATTTCATGAATTCCCAGGAAATATTCCATATTCATGCAAATGCTCCTAAACACACACTTAGCGCTCCATGGAGATATCACATTTCCTTACTTGTAGTCAATGCTTACGCCAATAAATACTCTCTAGACCTATCTACATACATCCTTAATGCATTCAGAAAAGGATATCCGAATCAGAATGAAACATTAAATATAATATGTATGTATTGAACCTATACCTTCTCTATTTATAAGTGGAATAGATTTGCAATTAAGATTCTCTTTGTTGTGCGTGTCATAGACTACAATTGAATTCGCAATTGGTGTTTAACTGAAATGTGGTGGACAAGGGGACATGAGCATCATAGCTTTATGAGAATCCGAGTGCTAATACGCACTTGTGCATGCCTAATATACATTTTTGACCGAAACTTCTTCTCCATCTCTGATATTTGCAAGATCACTCAACTGTGGATTTACTTGGTATTCCAAGTATGATTGTAGATTTTACTGCTACAGGAGATTGATTTGATGCTTGAGTTGTTTGCAATCGTGGGATAGTTTCTGATACAGCTATACCAATGCTCAAAGAACTCAGCTTCTTTCATTTTTTGGCTGAGAATGAATGAGAATTGTTTGGGAGCTGTGCAAAAAGCAAGACAACAGGAAAGTGGTTTTATACAGCTTCAACTTCATCGACTCTTTTGACTTGCATATACGATATGCATTTATTTATAGTAATATCAACTAAATTCCGACGAGAACAATATTTTGCACAGATTAAATTAGGATTTTGTGGTTAGGATTTTCCTACGACAAGTATCTGATCATCCTTATTCTTATGACGTTACATGGTAATATTTTAGATTATTGCTTCGACATTACATAAATATGATTTTAAGTAATACGGTCCATTTGAACTTTGTATAGGTATCTGTTTGTTGGCATTAAAAATATTAGACTTGCAAGTGCAATACTTTGTATATGGAATAAAGTCTTTTATTAGGAGTGCTGATATGATATTAACCGTAGGATCCCTATGACACGTTTCTACATTCCGGAAATTGAGGAAGAGAGTTTTAGATGATGTCTTGGTCGTCTTAGGTTTCGTTTTGTTCCTGAATTGTTGCTAGAATTTTATGTGCAATGAATAAGAGTGTAGGATGAGAGATGTAGGGAAGTCTCTGGTATTTTATACGAGTGTGCGTTGTGCGTAAAGGAGATAACTACTTGGAGGAGGAGGCTTAAGATGGGTTATCATGATAGGGACATAAAGTAAAAACATGATTATTATTAGTATTACGCATTGCACGGTACTTGCATGTTTTGATTGCCCTCACATTCGTTTCTCTATAATATTATTTGTGTATTAGATTTCAATATGTGGGCAATGGATTGTGTTTTCGTGAGATTTCTGTGGAAGAGATGGAGAGTGCGGAAGAGAGGATGGTGATCCAGAAGACTTAGAGGGATAGGTATGCCGTCGTGAGTAGTAAATAGGAAGGTAGGCTCTACGAGTATAGCTGAGAGTGGTGTGGTGTGGTGTGGTGCGGTGGGTGAGAGCGGAAATAGTGAAATAAATAAGTGGAGCATCTGCGGTTGGGGTCGATATGATGGAGTCATTCACAAGTTGGAGGTCTGGCGAGCGATGCATTTATGAGGGGCTATATGTGGGCTAGCGGAGAGTTATGACAATTTGGTTTGCCGCTGGTGGTGGGACAGAAGGTTCGAAGATGAAGCAGATCTTCTCCTTTCTGCTGTATCATATCATACACGGACTCATTGAAATAAGTTGGGCTCTAAGAAAAACTTTTGAAAGCTGAATCATCTAAAAAATAACCCTCTTTATATGCCATTTATACATAAAGCACCGACTATAGCTCCCTGAACTCTGAGTCCTGGGCTATTTGACTTGATCCCGAAAAAAGCAAAGCTTTTTAAATCTGAGCAGCTTTGAGGATTCTTCTGTCTCGTTTCTTTGCCAATTTATGCTAGGGAGTGGATGAGTTTGAGCTGACGCTCACACCGACCGACCGACGACCGCCCAATAGAATGAACTATCCATCCACTCTCTCCAGAGCATCTCCAGAGCATCTCCTCGTCCTCAGATCCAACGGAGGAGAAGTCAAGACGAGTCAAGTGAAGAAGAGCGAGAGTAGTTACTGACGACATACTGCTACATGCAGCAACTACACACATCCCACGGCTCAAACATTATATTATGCCATGGCCCACTACGTATTTACTACTAGAGCACTTAAGTACTTCTTTCTCTCTTCCCTCTTCTGTAGCTGTGTGCGTTGCGTGTCTCTCTAGCAGCCCTCACTCCACTACATCTCTCTAACTAAGAACTAACTCTGTAGTCAGTAGTTGCATTATTGCATCCCTTCCGACAGTTCCGACGGTAATAGCCGCATGAAGCTGCTCAACTTTCCTTTCTTCTCACTTCTTTCCCCGTCCATCTCTGGGCGATGGGTCGACAGAGTCGACACACACGGAGATGTCATACATATGTATGTACCCGAGTCCCTGCAGATGATATAGGAACTGTTTTATGGAGAGACAGTAATGCAGAGAGAGTGGATGAGGAGGGGTAGGATGAGTTGAGCGCGGGCTTCGGCTGACAGCAGCTACGTTACGACACTCGTCCTTCAGTCTCTTTGACAGAGCGGGGGCTGTAGATGGGCCGCACTGCCCACCTGAGGATTTAGCCAGATTTCCGGTTGCTAGGAAGTCGGAACAGGTTGGCCCGTGCCTCTAGCTAGCTAATAGGAAGAGAGCCGTCCTGGCCTTAGTTATTTATGCAGATGGTAAGTGGTTTATGGAGAAATAGTGTTCCGGCTGGGTGGAAGGCAATAGTGCTTGCCGTATAACGGGGCCCTCTCGCTCCGCTGGCAACTCTCACTTCACTCTCTCTCTCTCCCTGGATATATGCTTAGAGGGATATGAGCTTGGCAACGGCACTTTTGAGGAGTTGTGTAGTGTAGTGCAGTGGAGTGGATGGGATGGGAGTCACACTCGCACTAATACTCCGACAATCTCCCGAGCACTATTCCAAGCCCTAAGTGAGTAAGTAGTACTTACATAATGGCAAGGAAAGGAGCTGGAAAAGGGAAAGCGTATTGAGAAGTGCATTGAGTTCGTTTCCTGAGCCGAAAAATGAAAAGCGAAGTTTGTCTGGGTGGCAGATATCAAGAATGCAAGGAGAGTTCCTTTTTCAAATCCGTTGAAACATCCGCTATTACACGAAAGTCGATCAAAGTTTCTCGCTTGAGTCGTGGGCCCGCTTTGGAGGCCTACTACATAATACGCGCCTACCTACGCGCCAACTTGTATCTCTATCTGCCTATTTGTAGTAAAGACGCCTTGGTCTCCGTATCCACTTAAATATACTGCAGCTCAACGACTAAAACCAAACTAAACTACAAATACACAGTTTGTATGTACGTACGTACACGAGAGAGAGAGAGAGAGAGAGAGCAGTCCCATCCTGAGCAAGAAGAAAGTGAAAAGGCTGGAAGAGAGTTGGTAGAAATGCTTCTCTCGTGCCTGCCTGCCTTGAGTTGTAGTCCCTTTTTAAAATATCGCCTCGCCTTCGAGTGTTTCACAAAATAAACTCTATATCTTCTTTTCCACGCCATAAAATCCTAGAAGAATGGCTGCAATAAGACAATTGTACTAAATTTGATTACAGATTATGCCCATATATATTGCTCGAGGTTAAGAGAAAGTCTGAAATAAATGCAACTGTTGCAAGTCTGATGTACAACTTAGTTTACCAGGACATGAGAGACAATAACCGAACAGTCGGATTCCTTCTATTACGTCACTCCTCTCCATACACAGCAATATATATCCTCCTCCACTTTAACTCTCTCTCTCTCTCTCTCTCTCTCCCTACTCCCTTCATTCTCATTGCTCTCTCAGAACTAACACTCCACGACGTAAATATATTTATATGTATCCCCTCATTCAAATACATTACCCACGCACCTATAATACATATACACAATAGATCCAGGCACCTAGCTAATAATGTTATTATCCAAATACAACAGAACTCCCATTCTATAATAATATTATTAACTATTATCTATTTATTATACTGAATAAACATAACACGATTTGCAGGAGACTACCCACCCACCCACAACGTATGTATAAAGAGAGGCAGCACTAACTCACTAGCCAAGATCTTACCTATACATGCACAACTAAGCTCTTCTCTAACTCCTTCCCCGCCGTCCTTCCACCATTCTTACTTACTCCAAAGTGAAAACCTCTCAAGACGAGTCAAGTCACAAAGTCACAATACATTCCTTAACTGTTAACTCCATCCACAAAAACAGCTAACCATTTTCTATCTTTCTCTCTCGACTAGCAAGCAAGCAGTCGGCAATGTCGGCATTCAGTTCAGTTGACTTGACTTGCTTTCCTTTCCTTCTTCCCTTATCCCGAATCCTCCGACTTCCCATCCTTTGTTTTCCTTTCCTTTTCGCCTTCCACTTCAACTTCCATCTCACTCAACCATTTCACTCTCTCTCTCTCTCTCTCTCCCTGCGTTCTTCCAATGCCAACCCTATGATCCTACTTACTCACTACTTATTCTCCCACCACATAACATTACACTCTATATCGACACATTATTCCATACAACGAATATTCACCTAGCTAAAGGTACATCTTTAGCCCATCCAGTCTTCCAATCTTTACTGCTAATTTCATTGGGAGCTACCTGAGTCCAAATCCATTTTTAACAACAATTTTCTTACATTTTCGGTTTTACCATTTAACTATCTGTAATTTAAATAGTTTAGTTACATACTACACAATTAGAAACGTGCATATTAAGTATATTGTATTTGTCTAGACACAATGCCACATAAATACTATTTACCTATGTTAAAACATTTCTTTTAAATTATTTTTTGACCTTTTAAATATCATTTTGGGTGTTTCTTAAAGATGTATTTGACCTATATGTTACAGACTTATTAGAGACAAAGGCTATAGGATAATTCTGAATGAAAGTCCAAGCATGAAAAGGTGCATTCACTGGGGGAGGGAGTTGAGCATGATGAGCACCCCAAGAGACCTACCTACACATTTCTACCTAACGAAAGTGTTCTAGTATTCCGCCACAATTATTGCCTTTCCGCTGTTTACAATCTTTACTTTATCATTATCACTGACATTTAATGGATAGATCTGGCTTCTGAATTCTAATAATCTTTTCAATCATTTCTTGTTATCGCAACAAATCTTATAATAAATTATCTGAATGAAGATGTTTACTCGTCTATAATAATTTTTATGTGTAGCTGGGTGCCTCCCTGTGAGCAGATAATTATATGGATGCAACTGTAGCTATAAGTGCTTTTCACTGGACATAGGTAGTAGATGCACTAATAGTACAACACAATAAATAGACATTAAAATATTGTGAGTTGAATGTGTATCGCGCAATACCCCAGGAGCGTGAAATTAAATTGTTTCACTGAACTAATTAAATACTTTAATAAACACAATAAACAAAAAATTGTAATGTGAGTTGTGTACCGAGATCAGGGAGAATTGTGTTTTACTCGATGGAAACAACACATCTATATTGCTTATCTTGACATTACATATTATGTATGTAGGTGTGCTGATTCCTGCTTTTGCCTATTAGAGCAACAGAGCAAGTTCTGAATCAGTTTTGAGATCGTAAAATTGTTGATTGTCATCTCTAACTAAGCCAGTTATTACTTTGTTTACAAACTGCGCTGGCTAGAAGCAACCAGTAGTCATTTGCGTTGTTTTGTGCTATTTACAAATAAGCACAACAATTTGCCAAATTAGCTCCTGTAGCTACACATACTATAGAAAGTCGTTTCATCTCCATTCCTATGCTTTAGATATTTCATTAAAAATCCTCTTCAAATATTATTCATTGTCAGTATATGTGCTAAATGCATGCTAAAACTTCGCCAATCTCACTATTTACATTATCTGTAAAAGGCTCCGACATAAAAATATGTCTAGTATGGTAACTGGCAGCGCCGTGTTTACAATTTTATGTTGTTTACTGTTGTTGCAAACAAATATTTCGTCTTCTCAGTATATTTATAACATACCTTAGGTAATATTTACACACAACAATATAACATTAAAAAAAATTTCAACATTTTCCGCTTTAGTGTTAACATAAGCCGCTGCTAGAAGCGTCATACTCATTTTCTTCCATATGAATAGCACAGATTTATCAATCATGAATTGATTTTAATAACGGTTGCATAGTGTGTTGTTTGAAAAATGAAGAATCCTAAAGATTAAGGTCAAGCTAACAGCCACAAAGTCAAGTTAGAATTACATTTATTATCCGAGTTATGCAAAAAGATAGAAGAACAATAAAAATAGCATAGAGAAGAACTAACGCACAAAAATTATATAGCATACCATGGCCTATAGTTCTAAAGGAAATTGTTTACGAGTGTCAATTGTCACTGCCCTGTCACATGAGGAAAGGATGGAGGAAGACAAAGATAAGTGTGTACTGTGTACATTAATATCTAAGTATAGCTAAGTGTCTCGCAATAATATCTTTAAGGTACATGTTTCATCGCAAGCAATGTTAACTGACATTGAGTGAGTGGGAGCGAGGTGCGGTAACACTAAGCGTATTATTACATTACACTCATAGAAATTGCATTGAGAACATAAGATTTGAGTTCAGTTGAGTTTGACTTGCAGTAGATAGAAGACTTGCTAGGATTTGTAATTTGTAAAGCCTTGCTCAAGTGCAGCTTAATCTTGGCAATCGAAGCAAGCAAGATTCAATGGAAGAGCGGATTATGTAGTTGCAGTAATTCCAAGCAATTATTTATTGGGACTTGGTGAAATATCGACAAAAATTCTGCGAGGAATTCAATTGACATCATATCATTGAACTACAGACAGTGCCGTTACCTTTTTGAGAAATCAACAGTGCTTTATTTAGCTAATAGTATCGTTTCGTCGTTTCAGCTTAGCAGTCTCAACTTTCTGGACAGGTGCACAAATATTCTATAGTTACGATGTTACGAGTACAACTCTGATTAGTGTTTCCTCTGAGTGCTATGAGAAAAGGTGTCGGTCTGTTGGTTAGAGTTCAGTTTAAGTGGCTTGTGTCTGAAACCCAACATCTCACTCTATCTCATCATCCAGTCTCATCCATGTACCTCAATTCTACTTGCTCCTTGACGATTAACGTTTTCAACTGAGTTTCTGAGTTGACTGCTCCTCCGTCCTGCTCTCACTCACTAACTCTCTTCTCTCTAAATTCCATCCTAATTCAATACATAATATACATTTATATCTACAACAGCACTATACGAGAAATAAATAGTAAATACCGTCTTTTTTTACCGGAAAAGTTACCTGGACTTATATTTAAACACATGCTTCTCGTTTTTAACAAGACTAACTAGTGTTTTAACTGATGTGCAGTGCCCGTGTAATCAATTTCCATACTACGCAATAGTTCTTTGAAGCAAAAAAAGTGTGAGACTATAATACTTCATGTACTTGTGTTACCAGTTTTCTTGAGACAAAAGTAGGTTATATCGTTCGGTATCTGTAGTCCAAATGTTAGTGTTCCAATTTTTGTGACCTTTTAAATGAGAGTTAAAATGACAAAATAGCAGACCACAAGTTGCTCTCACTTTAATATCTGCGAAACACGAAGTATATAAATATAGTACATTCCCTTTGTTATAAAAACCCAAGTGTCTATTCAAATGGACGTTATCTTCAGCATATACATTTTTAGTGTTTGAAATTATGTGAATGAATAATTTGTGCAAGGACAGATAAGAGGAGTCAATCAAAGCATCATCGCCACATTTGTGACAGACTAGAAATAAACTGTGAAACTAGAATAACTCGTGCCTCTAACTCTGGCCGTCTACTAAACGATAGTGAGGCGTTTATACGGTTTTTAATCCTACATACCTATAAGACAATAATTACGAAGAACAAATTATAGCGATCCCAAGAATTGTAGCGCAAGTCTAAGCAGTAGTATTATTCTGATACAAAAGCTCAGCACCATATGGAGAAAAGTGGAAATTTTGGAAAGTCTAAAGAAGCGACAACTGGAAACCTGTCGTCAGTCTAACATTCTGATTTCTACTGACAAAGGAAAGTTGAACTTTGGAGGATATTCCTGGAGTACCTAGTTGATAACACATGACTGGTTGAAAGCAAGGTGAACTCAGAATCGAATCTTATAACTTAATGTAGCAGGATTATAATTATACACCGTTGCACTTCAAGAGTAAATCAATATAATGAGCAATTATGGAGAACAGGTAATTGAGCACTCTGCTAATTGAGTGTAGCATGTTAGCAATATGCAAGGATAGCATTTAATTTCCATATACTGTTATAGGTACTATTATTTGTACTCGTAGGCTATAAAGGTATGGTAGTGTACACATACATGTTATTCCTCAGAGAACAATCCATTTCATAATAATAAAAATTACTTTAAAGGATGGAATAATGGAAGAATTGTAGCATCTGTGAGCGAGTATCCTGAAATCATGAATTTGTGCTGATTTTAGAATTTGCACGGGAAAGATTTGCATAGCCGCCAAATGACATTAGAAACATTGCAGTGCTATTGTTATTTGTAAGAATGGCATTATTCCTGAATTCTGATGATGCTGTTTAGCAGTTTCGTCGTCGAAATAAGAAAGTCTTGACTGGGAGGGTGGACATGGGCAGGACAGGAAGTACATTGAGGAGAAGAAATTCACGAAAGAGGATTAAGGAGTGGATGGAGTAGCGGAAGTCGGAATTCAAAGCATTATGCATTGCAATTCGGAGGTTTGGTGACAGGAGAGACGGAGCGACGTATCGTGCTAGGAGAAGGAGAGAGAGAGAGAGAGAGGCATCCATCTGCATGTATAATATTATAATGGTACCTAAGTAAGTAAGAGAGGAACGTTAGTGGGATTAGGAATGGTTTTGCGATATGAGTGCGACTTTGCGTCAAGCTGAGCTGAAATTAGGCAAGTAGAGATGACAAAAAAGCTGTTGGCGTCGTGTAATCGAGAGATAAGGGAGTTGTAAATCCCTTCCGTGCTTTTGCCTGCTTCATTTGGATGTTTATCCACTCATTTTTTCTTCGTTATTTCCTCTGCCAAAGATCGGAGATTGGCTGTGATATTGAGAAATGCAGGGAAACGTTCTTCTCCCGATAGAGTCGTTCCATCCGCCGAAAACATTAGCTCGTCTCTCATTCCCAACCGACTGATCCCTTCTTTCTTCTACTTCCACATCTCCTATGACACTCGATTAGCATTTCTCCCTTCTTTTCACCGTGCACGGCACACGGCCTACGTACGTACGCACTCTGTCCTACCTACTCCTTCACTAGACAACATTCCTCACTCACTAACTAGAACGAACATCCTCTTCTGCATAGCTACAAACTGACACTGTCACCAATCCACAGAGAAATCCATTCCTCTCTCTCTCCTCTCAGTTATGCCGACTTTGGATGTTCAGAGAGAACATATTCTTTTTCTATTTTGTACTACTAATATATCTCCATTCGGCATCCTACCACCATACAAATCTTTTCTTACGTAAATAGACAAACACCTAGTTCACTATTCTGGAAGCACCATTCTTTTCTTTCACCACTCAGCACCGACTCATATTTTCACACTTGTCGACATTTTTGCTCCGTAGCTGTGTGGTGGGTGACAATCCCGTTTTTTCCTTTCCAAATCCATGATTTCCCTCACTCTTTCCGTTCATTCCACAATATAATTTCCTTACATCACCGTCTGCCACAGGACAGTAATACCAATCATTTATTTCCCTTTTCCATTCATCATAACAACATTGTATGAAAATATATGGCACAAATCGAATTCTTTCGCAATGGAATTCAAATGATTCTATCTAAACTTTGAAATTAATTTATAATTGGATTATTTTGTGGTTGTTTGGAGCAATTTCATCCATAATTGTAGTTAACAAGGTAGCAATAAGGGTGATTTCGGCGGAGAGTGAAAATTGGTTATTTAGTAGCCACTGCAACCTCCGTCCCTCTTGCCATGTCTTTAGAAAGTTGTCTTTTGCGAATAAGGCCGAGCATTACACGGTGTCACACCAGCATTTGTAAGTAAGACAAGCTTAGAGACATGTGTGAGCTATTCTGAATGATGACAACATTAGAGTGTCTATCCATGTGCTTCCTCCTCGGCTCTAAGCTGCAGAGAGAGAGATAGAGAGAGATTGAGCCGTTGTGGCTATAGGAGGACTCTCCCTCTCCATTTCTCTGACTGAATAGCAACAATCGCGGGACCCAAAGTCCCACTATCGCCTCCCATATCAACTGTTTTCCCTCATTTACATTAGTAGTAGGACTAGTGCTAATATTATTAAATCCTGATCGTTACCACTTGCATTAGAGGAGTAACTATTTAAGTAAGCTGTGAGATGGGTCGCCTCGCCGTTAGCTAATGCTGTATAGGTGAACTATCGGGAGTCATAGCCACGAGAGATAAGTAGGCCTACCTACACAAATGACAATCAAAATCATCCGCCTTTCATCTGCCTTTCGCGACATAGAAGAACCGTTTTCCTCTGGCAAATTCAGAAAGCAGCTCAACGAAGCTCATCTTCTCTTCAAGTCATTCCTATTAGCAATTTCCATTCCCATACGAGCCAGGCAGGCAGAGTAAGAGCATTCACTATCCCACTTACTTACGACGTACTTACAGACAGATAAGTCTTCATCATGCAGTTTACAACACACTATTACTTAGTCATTTATCTCGCATCGTAGGTGTTAGACTATCTGTCTGCAGATATATCAGTGTCGAATTCTAAGTAGCTTCCTAAGCTCCTTATGTTCTCAAAGAACGATGTACATCTGCCATAGAACTATCTCCGACTCTACAATAATGCGACTACTTATTTTGCCTACTCCTCGCAGGTACGTAAATACTTATGTAGCTATTTACCTATCTGCATCCCATCACCCATTTCCCTATCCCTCCAAAAAAACTATAACAACATGGGCTCTCTTCAAACTTCAATTCCTATTCCCTATACCCTGTACATAATAATGTTATTAGAAATAACGCCGGCTTAGTTATAAATCATCGTCGTGTCTTATTTATGAATAGTTTCACGGACGAGCCAAACAAGTGTCAAGGAATACATTATCTTCATACTTTCATACACTCATGAGCACATGTTTTCACTCATCAATTCAATGTAATTATTAGTGACAATTTATATGCGTTAATTTGGCATCAACATTCTTAGCATATGTAACACTTAGCATATGTGCAAAAATTATGCAAAATTATTTAGTAATATTTATTAATTAATTATGATATTTTTATCTGTTTCAGTTGATCTGACTGAGAGTTGAGCTGGCCTATTAGCAACTAGGATTCCCCATCAGTTCCTCCAGCTTCCAAGTCAATAATAGAGTGCCCTGCTGATTGAGTGTTGACAGGTAAGAATGGATTTGCATGTCTTTTCTTCTATGCATCGGCTTTGTGAGTTAGTTGTGCAGTGAATGAGATAGTTTATTGAGATAAACGGATAAAGGAGAGTAGTAAATATAAGCAAAGGAGATATTTTCGTATTAGGATAAAATGAGACAAGCACTTTGCTCGACTCACGCCTTACTTTATGTACTCTCGGCTATTGAATCCAGTAAAAAGTCTATTTTGCGCAATTCCTTGTAGTGCTTTCATTCATGTAAGTTTTGGTTGGGCAATGAAAAGGGCAGTTAGAATGTGACGTGGTGTTACTTGTGTCCGAGTTAGCTATCAATAAGCTAGCGTGTCATTGTTGTACTTTGTACTTAGCCATAAGAAATAATATGTACCTAGGTACTTGTACTTATATACTACTACGAGTATATCCGGCTACATTTATGTAGTTGTCTATAATTTATTGTGGTGGATGGAGAAAGAAGAGAGGTACAGATGTACTCGGATGAAATAATAATATTAACTCTGTGCTGTGTGTAGATACATAAGTTGGATATTATGTTACATCTCTATTTACTAAATAGCTACATTTGAGACATGAAGGTACAGACAGATATGTTTCTATTGAAGTGAGTGTGAGGATGTGGATTTGTATGCATGGGGTCTGTAGGAGGAGGAGGATTCTTGCTATGTATACAGATTATTATTTATAAGAAGGATATAAGCAGGGCGGGTGTAGTGATGTAAGTATCGCTGCTATCAGTGGGCTATTTGTACATAATATGTATGAATGAGATACGGACGGAGTAGTTTTGATCTGCTAAGGTCCAGTAGTCCAGTTGGATGTTGCCCGCCTTCCTGCCATCAGTAAAAACTGTTTATTTGCCCAAGAGTGTATCAGAAGGATATTTAGGAGTATAGAGGGACCGGTCGTAAAGTTTAGCAAGGTTGTGTATGTGTCAAGGAAGTTTTGCGTTATGGTTTAATTTTGCTGAAAGTTGGCTGAGCTTATGGAAGTTGACGATAGGAAGAAAGTCCACTATTGGCTTTTGGACAAAGAGAAATAGTCAATAAAAGGAGTAGTAAGAGGAGACGAGCACTTGGAACCTTTTATCGAAATAAGACAAGTATATCATGCTTGGGAATGTGCTGATCCTTGAAGTTGACTAGTTTGTTTGGCTACGACCTCCTTGGCTGCCCTGCACACAAATGTCTCCGTCCATGCTATTTCCGTGGATGGGCACCCGATCGCTCTCTCCTCACTCGCCTGCCTGCCCGATCTGTTTCTTTCTATTTCTTCATCGTCTTGATGGGTGCTGTGCTGACTGGACGGCCATCCTACGCACTCCAATCTCTCTCTCCATCCATAATCTGCCGGCTAACGAACAATAAGTGGCACTGTCCGCTGCTACAACGGTCATAACACAAGCCTCGCCCGTTGTACAGAGCGAGAGAGAGAGGCCATCAAGACGGAGGACCTGCAAATGGACGTGGAGGGAAGGTGGCGAGATCATTTCCCTGTCCTCGCCGCCTAGCTCCATTTCAACGAGTCCTCCCCAATGCATCGTTATGCAAAAATTGACAGGAACTGATGATGTGCCAGCAAGGCACGTAGTTCACATATAGTCAAGATTATGTTCACTGACAGTTACACAATAGACAAGCCAAAAGACACAAAACGCTCCCCGAATTCCTACTCTCTCCTTCTATAGCCAATCCAACGACTTAGACACTAGACTCGTTCTGTATAACCAGAGGACGGGTACTACTACTCTACCTTCATATCCCTGCCTGCAATTCAATATTCAGTACAATAGACAAAAGTAGAGAACAGGCACATGCTCTCCTACGAATCACACAGTCAATCTAATCCAAGCCAGGCCAAAGCAATCCGCCTCAGCCACGATACGACAATTACTTTTGTCTCCAGCTCTTATTGTATCCTTAAGCACTTTGGAATCCGGCCGGCATGGAAAAGAGGGGCTAACAAGAATATTATATCTACAATTGGTGTAAATATACTTGGAAGGCATCTTAGTATCTCTCGGAGGATAATAATAATAATATCTCTATTTATATGCGTGGGATATAGGCACTATTGAAAATCATCCATTGAGATTGCATTGTTGTTATGTGGTGGGATATTAAGAAAGGATGTAAATCCATACGAGAATATTTATTGGCAAGGGAAGAGTTGAATTAATTAGTGCCTGTTTGGGACTGGGAAGACTTGATTCCGATGGGGATATTGTTGTTGACATGCAGACACCATGATCTAATTTTGTGTAATACTTTCGGCAAATAATTTTACGTGCATTTGTAAGCAAGACTGTTTATAAGCTAAGATTCTTTCATGGAGCGATTATGGAATGTGAATTATAAGGTGATGCTATTATTGAATTTTTGTTGACTGAAGCAGTTATGATGACATTATGCAGAAGAGATGTGATACAGATAAAAGAAAAATGATAATAGAAAGTGTATGTGACAGTGCAGCGTGGAGGAGAAGATTTTGGGTGAGGTTGATAGGTAGTAGTATGCTTTATGGGTGGATGTATGTATATAGCTAGAGAGGTAAGTACGTATAGTGTGGTATGCGTAGCTAATAATATTTGTACTTAAGAGGCAGGAGTAGTCAGGAGTCGCGCGAGGAGGAGGTTAGCTGGAGAAAGGTCCAGGAGAGAGATTAAGTAGAGGGATGTGTGTGATGAAGAAGAAGCATGGATGAGGATGGCTTGCTGAGGCTGAGGCTGGTTGGATATTCATTTCCGATGGGCAATACTTGAGGGGTATTCGTTAATTTCTTTGAAAACAATTATATCTGAAATATTGCGAAGGATGAATGGGAGCCTGGCTGATATATAGCCGCAAATTATTTGCCTTGCATATAAAAAGGTCTGGGAGCATTGTGTGTCTTTGGCTTTGCCATAACATTCTCATTTTCAGGATTGTGATGATAAATGCAATATCCGTTCTTCTGCTGTGGTATTTCCAAGTGGGCTACTGTAGTCGAGCGAGAGATTCTTTGGAGTGAGTGGGGCAAAGTTCTTTGCTTATTGGAACGGATCAAAAGGGAATGTTTTGTATGAAGCCAGTTGCTGCAGAAAGAAAAGAAAATTTATCCCTTTCGTGGCGTTGGACTCTACCACATAATTGTATTATGCACAAGATTCGCCATCCATAATGGTCTTTGGAAATGGTTGAGAATTTCTGCTTTGCCTTTACATCCTTCTGTTGCAATAATCCCCGGACGAATGCTCTTCATCTTGTCTTGCTTTGCTTTGCTTCCCTTCTGCTTGGCAAGAAAAGCAACCAAAACTCAACTGATACATCCGTGCATACTTACTCACTAATACTCTGACTCCTAAACTCCTAACCTCACTCCCTATAGCCGACTCCTCCTTTGTATATTTATCTTTATAGCTCTATGTGCGAGCATTATGCATTACTAACAACGCATAAGTTCTACGACATCCATACAGGGTCTAACATCCTTCGTGTTCGCCTAAAATATTTACGGATGATCGTATTACGCACCGGGAATTACCACAAATTGGAATAGTATACTTGTCGAAATATTATCCTTCAATATTATTGGCAATTTGGTCTACATTTATCGAAAATTAAAATATTCAAAAAATGTGTCTGTGTATATGTGTGCATTCCTGGATTTTTTGTGGAGTTTTATTTCCACAATAATTACAGGACCTTTCTTAGAATTAGTAATTATTTTTCGGTCGTAATTAAAGTTGGTCACTTTTTAAACTTATTGCCTATTTTTTGAATTTTCAAAAATTTCTACGTCGGATTGTAACGGCTTTTTGATGTTCTTGACGTAGAGACGACTTTTCCTTCAAGAATATAACCATGAACTGTCTTTGGAATAGTTATTCCTCTCTGTTGTACTACTCTGTGTTTTTCGTATATATACATAGGGGGCAGTAGTTCTGTTACACCCTGTACAGCGACTCAAACATACTTATAAATGTAATAATATGAAAAGACAGTAAGAACCAAGAGCCAACAAGCCAGGATATTCACTCTTTCTTTTGCTCTGCTACTTACTATTATATAATGTGTAGATGCTTTTTCGGAGTTCCCCCGTTTTACTCGGCAATTTTTTTTCACGGACTCTTTTACCACTATACCATAAATAAATGCTGCTGGACTTTACTCTTTAAGAATTTTGGCATTTAATTTTCAAGAAATTTAAGCGGGAATTTAAGCGCGATCTTATCAAATGGGTCCTATGGTTTTAAAGACGTTTTGGAAAAAATTCAAAGGCGGCCTATTATGACTCTTATTTGCACCCGATAACAAAAAACATGAGCAACTCATAATTTTTTCACACAATATTGCTTATTTTTATGCATGATGTAGAAGAGAAAAAAAATCTCTGTCACTAAAATATATTTTCCTGATTATTTGCATCAAAATCATTTTAATTGTATTATATTTATGAGAGGAAAGCATTAAATGCTTATAACAACAGGTTTAATAATAACGTACTGTACGCATTGCGTCAGATATGGAAATCTTGGGTAAAAACGTGCGAGTGATAATGTATGGTTGAGTGGTAGAAGGTTGAAATGTGATGTTCCTATGAGTATTATGTACTTTGACTTGAATAGCTCCTTATGAAAGTCAAATATATTTAGTGTAGGTTTCCCGTTCTTTGCGTTTTAAGAATGTACTACCTGCATGTATATATGAGTTGAGCTTCTAGGATTTTATTCACTTTACGTTGAATTGTGTATCACTTACTGTGCCTGTGTACTTTTCCACACACACACAGCTAAAAGTATAAAATAGGATGCATAGAAGAGCGTTTCCTTAAGTACGACGAGGGACTCATATAAATCTGTTTTGCAGAATGAGATGTACATAGATGTGGATGTGTATAATTGTGTACGACGAAGAGTATGTATGTCCTTAGTGAGTAAATACATACTTAGCTTTTAGCTTTTGTGTTGTGTAGGTGCGGCTATGTCATTTCCCTGCACGGCAGGCAGCGGCGGGGCAAACTCTTCTTCTTCTACTGCACGGAAGGAATAGGGATGAATAGAGGACCAATTTTATTTTCTATATAAAACACAAGAGTGCTAGCTTTGTGTGTATAAGTATTTACTTCTCCCGTTTCGGTTCTATTCTTTGTTCTGAGATTTCCTTGTATTCTGTTTGGTGTGTCTCTTTCCTCGCCGCTTCCTCTTCTCTTCCACTATACTGTGCTGCTTATACGGAGAGGTGGGCGAGAGATGTGTTCCTCCGACTGCTACAGAGCATTACTCGAGCCATTTCTTCCTCTTTCAACATAAGATGTCAGTAAGTAGTGATACGTATAACTGACTAGGTACTTATCACCGCCACTCGACTCCAATCCACACAACCAACCAACCAACTCAACCAGGACTCTTCTCTCACTATTCTATTGTGCTCTGTATTGCTCTCTCTCGCTCTCGCTCTCCTTTGCTCCCTCCAGTCTCTTTCTTTTCTTTGCTCAACTTGCTCTTTTCTCATCTTCTTAAATACTTAGTCCTAACTAGTGGCTACCTCCTATGCTCTCCTCTTCTATTTATTTCATAGCATCCCTGCTTAGGAGCTATGTTCTTCTATTTAGATATTTTCGGAGTTGTTCTTTAAGCACCTTCTAAGCGTAACTCTGTCTGGACTCATTGCTTTCTGCTGCCTCCTCCTTAGCCTTTTATGTAAATCTCACTGCTACACGTTCATATCATCTGTACAGATAGAGATCAGACATTCTCATACACAATTCATGCATCCTCTTATTACGATTAGTAGCATTTCATTCTCCGAATCAGAAATAACTCAAGAGAAATGAGTGTAAGTCGGTAAGTGATTTCTTTTGGGGTTAGACACTTATTAGTGTTATAGCCACGTTCGTATAGACTTCTTTTCTATCGCATCTTAATGTGTTTTTTGTGCTCTGCAGTAAATATCTAGACAAGATACAGACAACAGCGAGAGAGAGAGGAATGGATTGAGAAGTACAGGAAGATAGTTGTTCTTTGCTCCATTCACCGTTTTAAGAGTGCACAGAGGTCTGTTTTGTGATAATGGTAGCTATATAGATTCCATGCTAGTACGGTGTAGATTGGCCTTTGTCTGTAAAAGTTTGCATTTTATGCCTTCACCGCAACTCTTTGTTTTGTAATAACATCATTTGTAACAGGACTAGAAGGCACAGGAAGATTTGACGAGTGAAGCAGATCGAGTGGATGGTAATGAGTAGTCCGTAGGAAGTCTGAGGTAGTTCAGTCAACCTCCTTTTTTGTGTACTCTAGAGAGCCACCATTCATGTCTCTTCTGCATTTCCTTCTTCTTTATCAATGCAAATACTAATTGTAAGAAAAAGGGATGAAAATAATTGCAGGACGAGGTAGGCATACCAAAAGACAAGTTGATGCAAAAATTCCGCGCACATCTCCCTTCCTCCACCGTCTCACTTTTACTTTGTAAACGAAAGTAAACTCTCTCTCTCTCCTTCGGATGTGAATGCTCCCACTTAACTCACAGTCACATCACATCACAGCAGCATCCCTCTCCGATTCCACCTCTGTCTGACTCTCTTTTATTTCATAGTTTTTAACATGCCTAGCCAGTCCTGGCTAGCTCCTTAGACTTTTACACAAAAGAGTTGTAACTATCTATGCATGTACATTAAGACTATGTTCATGCATACAATAATGGAAGGCACAGCAAGTTCTTCTTCCGAATTTTGCTTACGTACTTACGTTTGTTCTGTAGGCAGAAGGAAGGAGAGGAGAGGCCTAGTAGTAGCTACCTACTTGTTTAAATAGTGCAAGTGAGAGTTTAGATACATCCATAGCTAAATTACATCATACATACAGAATGACATGATAGCGAGCTCTCTGGTTGTAGTTGCAATTAGATTGGTCACAGAGCGTCTTCCCTCCTTTCCTTGCTCCTAGTGTCAAGTGCTGCGCGTGATTTTAATGGAATATGACAAGGATGGAGACTATAAAATTAATTGTGGACGAGATAGCAAAGGCATCAACTAAAGCGCAAAGGAAAAGTCATAAAAGTTTTGGGATGTGCCCGAGTCGTTTCCTATGTCAGCTTTGCAAACCTTTCTCGGACGACAGCTTTATGAAGATCATATGTTACTAGCGTTTACTTTCGCCACAGCTCTCTTTCTTCTCCTCAGCCCATTGTAATGTTATTACTCCTTGCCAACTTTTATCGAAACCATCAGAAGCAATTATCCTCCGATGCCCGACTTACCTCTATCCCATACAACAACATTCTCATCCTATAATGTCATCAGCCACATACAACCAAAGCCACTAAAATCTCTCCTCTTAAAACATACTTCCTAAACATAATTGTCCTATCTCCAGCCAGCCCTAGTCTACCTCCATTCCCTTCCGCTCGCCCTTCTTCAGAAACATTACTATATAGGGCCATTGCTATGCCACTCTTTCTCCCTTCTCCTTCCACGATACTCCTGGAGACACATTAATACACATGTAGTCACCTCAACTCAGACTCTTATAATATTCCCAAACATATTACGCTCCTACAGATTAAAAACCATTTGTTTGTAGCTCGTGGCTACAAAAAGCACTGAATTTTATCTCAAATGCTAAAACTACCTAAAATGTACAACTTTACATTGTATACATTTAGGAAGCAATTAAAATGAGTCGTATTTTCTTTCATCCAAACGATGCTTCGTGTCTCAAAGTATACGACAAGAAAAGCATTATAGATAGGACCATAGCTAATTGGTGTACAGATAGCAAAGGCAACGTCTCAATATATTGCAATATGGGCACCTTCACGGAATTAGTGAGAAACAGCAATTATACTTTTAAAACTCACACTGACACCTAAGGCTACTTACAGGACGAACAGATAAATGAAAGACATCAGCAATTAGTAAACAGTCGACTTATTTTATTAAGATTTTTGTTAAAAATTCCGTTTGATTTGCACAGATTTTATGAACCATTTATTGTGCTTTGTTTTACAGTCAAAATTACATAACCATTGTAACTAGTGTTAGATATGAATACAACAAGGTAAATTGCAGAGCATTGACAGTGAATCATAATTATATATAGGCAGTCAAATGCATGACACTTAAGGGAGTCTTTTAGCTTTCTGTTTGAAAGAATTAAGATTACGCATTGCATTTACGTACATATAATTGAAGAACTAGAGAGAACCATAAAAGACCATTGACCAGAAAATCCCAAAAAAGTTGCTGGTGAGACTATGCTGACTATTTGGTGTTATGTCTTAGTTTTTCGACAAATATAAAAAGTCAGAGGTATCTCCTATAGTAGTAATACGTAGTATTTGGCTGAAGAACTTAAATATAGTGTGGGGCTATTATGAAAGGAGAGCTTATATTAAATACCCTGCATAAAAATACTTGCATGATAGGTAATATTAGGGAATGTTTGTCTATGGACATTAGCGGCAGCGACAGAGCAGGCAGTCCGTAGAATATTCTGTGCAATAGATTGTGTGTATTGTGCTTGGGTGGCAGAATGGGAGAACCAGTCTCCTCATTATCCTCTCAGAAGAGTAAACAACCTCTGTCTCTGTCCCTCACTATATTTATTGTTTAAGCTGACAATGGCATGGAATAGCAATAATTCTCACAATTATCAATATTGACTGAGCCTAGTTCCAAGGTTTCTCATGATTGCTTTTCATCGAATGAAAAACAAGTCGACACATCAGCTTGTTTTCTTTTCCTACGATGCCTTCTATTTCTATTAACACAATCCTCAATATTGTCCTCAACCTCATAGAAGCAGGTGAAACACAAACACTAATCAGTTTTGACGTTTTTGGACTTTGTAAGGATGTTGTCGCAAGAAACTGTTTAATTTTAAGTGGGAGGAGTATGGAGCATAATGGAATTTTAGTCCGTTTATGTATACAATGCACCCTTTGCTGATGTGTGCAGTGTGTAGCATTATGCTGTTTGTAGTTTTAATACTCTACCGTCATTTGGAAACTAAGGGCATACCCAACCGACCATTTGCAAAATGCTGGTAACGAAGTACAGGAAGGGAATCTCCTATATCAAACGTTGTTAAAATTATTAGCTTGAAAAGTATCTGTTGTTACCGTCTAAAAATGCCAACAAATGTTTTAGACTGGTCACACGGTGGGATGGTGTGTAGTTTGCCACAATAGAAATGGGGAGCTTTCAAAATCTCAGTTGTTCTATTTGAAATTCAAAGAAGTTTTTGTGGTTTGTGACCACAATCTAAAGTGAGTGTTTTGACTTTTTGACCCATTTTTCTGAGCCTTCCTTTAAAAGCTCCAAGAACACAGAAAGCTTAAAGGAATTACATATTTTGGTAACAACCTCATTCCATTTACGAGTCATTTTCAGAAACATTGGCAGACAGACAAATCATTTGCATAAAGAATCTTTCGGCCGTTTATAACGCATCTATTCATTGCCATAATTAGGAGCGAACATAATTATGTCCATTTTGCTTTTTTACAGCTGAACTACCTGTACATTTACTTATGTATTAGAACTATGTGAAGGTATTAGTATTTTGTATGTACATTATGATTGACCGACAGTTGACGTACTTAGTTATTGCTACTTAATTGAAAACCATTGTAAGATTTCTGTAAGGAGATATGTGCATTAAAATATCCAAAGAAGGTTCTATATTCTTGTATCTGGCGTAATGCATATTCTGTTTATGGGATTTTGTACTTAGGTACGTTAAATTCATACATCATAATTATGATGTAGACTTCTGACGATTTTGGGGATAAAAAAATTTGTAAAACTTTAAAAATAAGTGCAAACCCAAGGCTAAAAATGTTTCTTTCCGTATTAGAGCTGTCATAGCAAAACTCAGATATCTTTAATAAAACGACGCAAAATATTTTAATCTAATGTCACTAAAGTTGAATAGGTATGTGCTGGAAAATGTCCTAAGTCACTACACAATGTTATAATTTGAATCTGCATATAAGTACATTTGCACGTATAGGAGTTTTGCGTAGAAGTCATTCACTATTATAGTTGCTATAAGTTGTAAATGCGACGCTCATCCTAAGAGAAGATATGAATATAATGAGTGTCATCATCGTGTTATGCATATACATGCTGGACCTGGGGCTTTTACATTACAACTGTGAATGTTCCAGATTATTGCCTACTACACACACACATCGGGTCAGTTACTTCTTATCCTTCTGTAGGAAAGTCTGAAATGAAGTAGGATTTGAGGAAGGGTTGTCATTGTCCCTCTCCTCCGTGAGTTCTTACTGTCTGTCTGTCTGTCTGGGGGAGTGTCTTCCTATATTCCGTGCTACAATTCCGTGCAAGTTATAGTTGAGTGTGTGTGTGTATGTAAGATTGAAATAGGAAGATATTGTAGGAGGATGGATGTAATGTAAGTAAGGGATAGCTGGGTAGTTGGTGGTTGCTATCTGGGCATAAGTAGATACATAGTACTAGTAGGACAGCAGTGAGTGAGTAAGTAAGTACCTTGTAGCAGTGAATGAGTATTTAAGACGGTAGGTAAGCGTGGAAGTTTTTGCTGGAAGTCTCTTTATGCTTAGCTTTATGTACTTATGATGTAATCCTAAAAGCAAGTTGAATGTTAAAGTTGGCGTTGTAGTCGTTTTACGATCTTTCTAAAAATCCAACAACTGTCTTTTACACGGAGTGTATTCTTCGTTTATCCACCCCATACTCGGCAAATTAATGGCCGTAAGGCAGCCACAACTTTATTGGATGACATTCGAACAAGATTACTAAAACAGTCTGCAAGTGTGTAGGTTGATGGCAGGAGGAAGAAATGTTGGTTGCTCCGTTTATTTATGTTGGTGAGAGCCAAGGGAGCTGAGAGCCAAGTCAAGCCGGACATGAGCCAATAAGAAACTCAAATCCAATAGCAGTGGCTAAGCAGCCACTTACCGTCAGTAAATCATGAGAGGGATTCCTACCCGGATACAAAGAAATAGAAAACTAAAACTCTGGGGAGACAGAAGGAAGAGGCAGGCAGGCAGGGCAAAAGAACGGCTCAGGCGGCTTCTGACGTCAACTTGCATCTTAGTGCGGATATTCCACTCAAATGCAAAATTGATTTCCAAGCAAATCTTCTCGCGTCAACATCGATTTCTATTCAAATTTGTGTTCTTGTCATCATCATTATCATCAGAGGACTTTCTCCACCATCAAAGCTTTGCTCGGATGGATGAATGGATTCTCTTCAACCAAAATTAACACATGCACATCTTACATTTACCTCCACTCACTCCCTCTCACACCATTGCTTTTCCCATCATAAACTTCTGCCTGGAGAACTACTAAACTCGTGCAGTCAGGATACACAGAGCATATAATATAACGCCGCTGCTCCTCCAAAGGAATCTCACTACTTAATGGCACCACCTTCTCTCTCTCTCTCTCTCTCTCTCTTTCTCCTTAGCTCTCACTTCTGATTGTCACTATGCTGAGCGTGAGATGTTTGGTGAAAAGTTCAAAACTGAAAACTTGTATGTATGCTCCAGACGTCGTAAGTGTCTCTCTCTCCAGATTTGTGTACAGTTATGTATGAGCTCCCATTGGTCTTCCCCACCACACCGCAATAGAATCTCAAATGAACTTTGTGATCTGCAATTTCACTTGTGTTTGTCATTCCAGAACTAAGTATGAAATATATTTACATACTCACACTACATACATCACTTTCACTCTCCACGGACTACCTTATCATAATATTTTACATATGTGCATAAATATCAACGGCCTACCTTATAGCTACACATCCTACTTTACATTCGTTTACATCACCCGAAATCTACTACATAGCTTATTATTAATTTTATGCTCAAGGTAGACTAAATTATATGTTGAAAGTACGAAACCTATTATCACCATGCAAATTATGCTAAAAGTAAGTAGTTCATGTGCCTACTTCCTAATAACTACATATTACGCCTACATACTTAGATCGGATTAGTAAATTCTCTTCTCTCATAACATTTCCCTTATATAACAAATACCCTTGTACCTATGGACCGAAACAATTCTAGTAAATTCGGGGCAATATGTACAATATAGCTATACGGAGGATATAATAAATATGCGGCAGTATATTGTGGAATTGTAGTTGTCGGGATGCCTTCACGCTAGTCAGAAATGCAGTAGCAGAGAGAGGATAGATATACAACAGGGTCTAAGGCGTAGTAACTTTCGGGAAGGAATGGAAGTGTATGGAGGGAGAGAGTATTTGAAGAGTGTGAGATAAGGTGTAGATTACGGGAGGCATCGGAGTGGCCGTAAGTAAGCAGTGGGAACTGGAAGGAGTCTAAGGTGTGGAGACAGTGAGAAAACAGTCGAGAGTGGGAATGCAAATCGGGGTGTGCGGATGGATGGAGCAGGTGGCAGGTGCTATCGCAGGGCATGTGGCAAGGATGAAGGGAAAGTGAAAGAAGCCACATTAAAGGCACACAGTACACATAGCGATGAGACATTAAAGGATCAGCGGGAGTGGCGAGCTAGTCTTCAGTCAGACGGGAAGGTGCAAGACTCACATATGTAAATCAGGCATAACATCCTCCAGTCGCCTTGAATCAACTTAACTCCGTCAGATCAGCACACAGCAGCAAATCAAAGCTAACGATAAGCAAAGCAATGCAAAAGAAAAGAAGAGGCAAGTCAAGATGGAAGAGCAGATGTCCTTATAGTCTTCATATATTTTATATAGCTACCTACACTCTATATACAAATGCACGAGTATATCTAATAGGAAATAGTAGAAGACATTATTATTGAATGGGCATTGCCGAATTTCGGATATTTACTTAGCTCAGAATTCCTATAGACAAGTATGTCCATTATACTAATATTCCTTATGAATTGCGGACGGTTGTTCCTGTCGGGCACTTCTTCCTTAGGAATGTCTATCCTTTCGACGGTGTATCTCCTACCG
>JABASI010000026.1:0-77206 GCA_019776505.1 Tomocerus nigrus | reverse complement strand
AGTAGTGATATTCTGCTATGCTAGCTACAAGGTAACAATAATTCAATGGTATACACATAAACCTCAACTGTAATAAAGCCGAAGCTGTCTTAATTCTCATTATCCACCTCAAAATGAGTCAGGTAGGTAGGTGGAAGACAATTTTTTTTCACATTTTGACTTTTGCAATCAACTGTCCCAGATCAGAATATTGCATAATTTATGAAGCAGCTCCTTCTTCAGTTGCTCACATTCACATAAATAATAATTATCGTCATTAATTCTAAACTCTAAACGACTAGCTTTTTCAAACTTTTTCTAACTTCAAGTTTTATGAATCCAAAACACTGGATGACTACAACCAAGATAGCAGGAGCTTAGTATTCATATCGGAAAGTATTTCGTATGTCACAAACTGGAAAGGATTTTTTGGCATATTCGGCTGTGATATTGTAGTCAATTCTTTTAAATGCATCTACATCTGGAAATAATTTAAGCATTTTATTCCCAATATGACGGTTTATAAAGGAGAATAAATTTGCCAGATTCTAATCAATTTTAGCTGTCAAATCTGTTTTTTATGGTTGTGAAATGTTTTCGTAAAAGATTCGCAGGGACCTTTATGCTACATACATAAGAAGTTAAGAACTCAATTTTGCAAGATTTTGTTGTGTTTATATAATAATATGCTTTTCATTTGTTTGTCTGTGAGGTAAGCGTGTTCTGCAAATCAGGTCTCTGTGCCAAACAAATGTTTCGATTGAAATATAGAATTGTTTCAAGTACAATAAAACATTTAAATTCTAAATTTGCGTACTGTGGGCTTTTATTCGCAATGACACGTAAGAAAATTCCAGTAAATAAGCTTTTAAAAGAATTTTCTTGGATGCCAAATGATTATTTGGCTTACAAACATAGAAATAACTTATGAAAGCGTTTTGTGCATGTGAACGTTTTTTATGGCCTCATCGCTTGCAGATATGCAACAGAATGCATGTATTTATTTAATGAAATTAGGCACATTATCCCGGTTGCATTGATATAAGTAGGATTGATTAAAAAGGTTCGATTTCATTAGGCTAAAATTCGTTGCTCGGTACATAACAATTCTCTTCGGATGGGTCATGCCCAAATCATCATATTTTTTAAAATTGGCTAGGCATTTACAATTCGGTGCCCACCACTTTCTTGACGTTGTCCAACTCAACGCACACTATCATTGCATTGCAATAGATAATGTAGAGTAGGTACTTAGGTAGATAGAGTAGTAGAGTAGACGTAGTCAGTCGGAGGCAGCAGAATAGAATACGTAGCTAAAATTCTCACACAAGGCACAATCATCCAACAGCTCCAGTCAGCAATTCTTCAACTCATGAATCAGGTAAACGAAATTGTCTACTTCTCATTTCGTAGATGGCACGTGCATTCATTTCCCGTTCTCTCGGAAAGTCGGAAAGCATGCAACCAATTACCATGAGAAATTGTACTATATTAAATTCTGCATAAAGCAAAGACCATAACTACCATGTCTTGTTTAATATTATGAGTGTGACTGTGTGACTATGACTAATGAATGTATGATGACGATTACATCTACATGACTGACATTGTTTCAGACTGACGATCTGCGTCTGCGGCCGAATTATCGGTAACAGACAATGGAATTCCAAACAGTGGCTACTCTGGCACTCTGGCTACGTCAAAATCAAAATCACGGACGAAGGTGATCTTCCGATTCTATGAATATTGTCGAAAATGCTACAATTCAAGGTGGATAGGAATGTTCATAACAAACTTCAGTAGAGAAAAAACTATATTCAATGAGTCAACAGTTCTGCATTCTTATAAACGTTTTGGAGGAAATTCAATTTAGGGAAGGCATTAGCAAATAAAATATTATTCAAATAGGGTCAAATGGTCTTGTCTTAATTATGATTCTGCTGCAAGATACAAAGCAACAAGACAGAAGACTTGCACCCACATGCCCCACACCTCCTGCCATGTTGTGAGAAACTCAAACTCAAAAGCAGGAATGTCAAATGAGACCATGACTTGGTTAATTCGTTTTCAGAACGCCTTTTTCATCAGTTTCAGTACATTATTTGCATAGAGGTAGTTTTTCACCCGTTAGTATTTTATGCACTGCATGAAAATTATTTACTATTGTGTAGAATTTTCGTTAAATCACAATGGTAATTAACATATAATATTATGATACTAATATTTTCATTTTTATACCTAGGTTAAAAATCACCATTAAGCTTTGCCATTTCTTCGAAATGATGCTAACGTCAAAGACCGCCGACAACTATGAATGCGTTCAGTTTCCCATGGGTAAATAAGTCTCTCCAAAGAAATAAAATATCTGTAAAAAACTAGGAAAATAAGATATAGTGTGTTCGGATAACTTTTTTCTTTTCTCAGATCTCAAAATTATTTACGACATAAAATTGTGTTTAGTTGTCCAGTTGTTAGTTGAATCCATGTTTAACTGATTTAGCATAGAGCATAGTGCATAGGAGTAAGAAATTATTTTCTAGTATAATCGTAACTGAGTTGCTATAAGCTACTTACTGATGGTAGGGAACGACAGTTTTATATGTTAATTTGTACGTGTAACATAATATAGACCAAGGACAGGTGTTTTTATACTAATTAAGTAAAACATAGTTACTTATCTCGGTCTAGCAGAATTTTTCTTAGATAGTATAAAATTATATCTGATTTATTATCTGTAATAATTACTGATTGTTCTAGTGAATGCCGTATCTTGTTTAGGTACGCCGGTACGCTGCATATTTCGAAGTTGTAAATTATTGTGTTTTATTTTAGATTATGAACAGAAATCAACTTTAAATCCTAAAAATCTCACTTCGAAAGCGTTTTAAAGTCTGATAATGTCACATTTCCCTATCTTCAGGATATAATATTGTCTGTGATTGTTAGACTGGGTAACTGGGCAGTAAAGACTATTATTTTAAGTAGTAAACAGAAAAGAGACTCTTCTTTAACTGTAGGTATCTTAAAATCCTTCTGAAATTTAAAAGACAACATTTTTACTGGCCATTATTTACATATGCTTATAACAGCATGAATGTATAGTATAGGTATCAGTTTTCCCAGTTAGTTACCCTGTACTTCTATTTTCAGCGGACCATTTCCGTTTTATAACAGGCATCAACAATATTTTTGAAATCTGACAAATAAGCTGATTTTCAGAAGTATGAATGCCTGACATTCTTCGTTTACATTTTATATTTTCAGAAAAACATCAGAAAAACATCAAGTCTCGACATTATAAATACAAAGGGCATTTGGGACTTGGGGTATGAAAATGACATTTTATAGGTTTGTTAAATTATTTATTGGACAATTCTTCTGGTTTGTGTAATAAAATGATAACAAAGATATTGCTATGATTCACTGTATTTTTCCATTTAGTTCGATGAGTTGCTTGCACAATCTATATTATTACGCTTTGGTATTAACTATGAAAAATGTAATAGGTTCGAATTAAGGAGTACATGATAAAACCGTTCTCCCAAACCCCTACAAGGTTTCACTACAATAAATAATACTACGTTTATTTGCAGCAACAACCAACGTATAAATTATTTTTAGATGCAAAAATCTTAGGTGGATATTATTTCTGGTCAAGAAATAGACTTTTGCCAGGGCTACCGATTCTGTAGCAATATAGCAGCAATACTTGAGTATTTGGCTCCTTTTTCTTGCGATGCAAATAAGTATAATTTGAGTCGCATATGTACAAAAAAATTCAATGTCTTCATTTTTTAAACGACTATGCTCATGACCATTCCTTTATTTACCTATTATATTTCTGTTTTCGCTTAACAAATAATAATTATAACCAAATCACGTTTGTGTTCCTAATATTGTTCCCTTTTAAAGCCATAAAGAGATTTGCAGGCTAGATAAATGATTTTGTCCATTGAATTTTGCCATTTTCGATTTTTAAAACTGTCACTTTTAATTTGAAGAGAAAGAGAATAAAAGAACTTGGACAGGAAAAATGGCAGCCATGAATTTGCAACTTGAGACTAATTATGACGAGTGAATTTGAGGTTTATGACCTAGTAAATCTAATTGTTCTTTATCGTATATATCGATCCTGATTGTAACAAAAACCCTAGTCTGACATGACTATGAATATAAAATTACATCTATCACCACCACCACCCGATGGAAAAGAGTACATCTGTATACTGGGTATAACGCTATTGACTGTTGAAAATGTGGAGGACATCGGGTATAGGAAAGTAGAAAATAAAACATTGGATCGCCTTTTGTAATCAGCCAGGTAGAGAATAGAATAATAATGACGGAATTTTTGAGAAATGAAATCCCTTTGTTACTGTTTATAGATATTCCACCAGGAATTTATATAACCTTTCGCAGAGAATAATGTAGATAGCTGCGGAGTCCCATTTGCAGAGCAGGTATATAAATAATGCTCTCTAATAGCTTCACAGTGTTCTGTGGAATTTCTTTGACTGGTGTACGGTGTACCTACGAGTAACATATAAGAATTCCATTGGATTTTGCCTTATTAATAGCTTAAAAATTGAGGTTGAGGCTGATTGTTAGTGGAATGGGGAAGGTAGGTGCAGTTGTTAGCTATGCAATTTTATATTGAACAAAGGATATCATTTTAAAAGTTCCATTCGTCATGGACAAAAGGAAATCACGAAATTTTCGGCAGTTTACATTTTTTTACTTGTAAAGCTTTTGTATTGAAGGGTAGAGGATTTTCCATATTCTGTAACTATCCAATGTATTCATGTGGGAACACAAAGAGAGTTGTGTGTAAATAACTCGGCCCTTATAAAATTTGTACTTCTACCTTGTGTACAAATAAAGCGTAAGTGTGACCTTTAATAAATAAAATAGTGGCGTAATAAAAAGTATAGTAGCGTCGCGTGGCTGGCGTGAGCTATGTTTTATTGACAAACGGTTAGATCCATTTTACCTGAAATGATGGAAATTGCTTGTATGTACTGGTCCTTTCCATACTTGGTCCGTTGGGCAAGAAGGCCAGTATATATATAGAGTCCTCTGAATCATATGCATCACACGCGTAGCACATTACATGGACCTGTTCATGATTACCCTTTTTCCTTAAATCAACTTTAAATTCCCTCCTCAATTTTTCCTCAGGAGGCTTTACTTCACACGAGATTTACTGGAATTTTGTGATGTAGCCCAAAGAAATAAATGACTAAGGCGCCATGATTTTTCTTTTTCTCTCTTTAAACTCTTCGATAAAAATAGCAGTGCATAATAAGCAAGGGTATAATATCTATGATAACATATGAATTTATATTCCTAGAAGAAAATTTACGTTTCTAATATGCATGGACGTATAAATGATCAAAATCCCCATATCTGCTCGTATTTATCGTGACTTCGATTGGTCAACCCATTATGCCATTTAAGTGCCTTTGGGCCACTAATAATGAAGGACATAGGTATCTATTTATTAAAATTTATGTCTCAGCGAGCCAGTCATGAGACAATCGAACATGAATAAAGTTAGGAAAACTTTACATAATAGATGGAAAAACTGCGCCGCAACAGATTTAAATTCATTTAATAGTACATGAATGGGAAAGAAATGAGTGAACTAAATCAAATCAAGTAAAATTTTTATTTTCTCAGTTGGAATTCAACGTTGTTGCTAGCACAAGGAGTTTCTACGCAGGAATGAATGGGATAATGGTATAGAAATTCTCTATGGACGCCCACTTTATGGCTAAAAATGGATTATTCGTGAATGAAGGTAGAAAACATTGGAATTCTGAGAAGAAAGTATTAAAATCTGCTTATAAAATTTGAGGTTTCCGTCGGTAGACAGAGAGTACGATGGATATCTGGAGGTCTAGGACTTCCTGTGCAATTGCCTAATGTTCAGGCAAAAGTTCATAGATGTTCATCATTTCTTGATAATCCTGAAACTTTCCATTTCCTTCCTACGTGCTGGCTGTGGCAGAGGCAGAGTCTTTTCAGTGAACTGCATAAAAGCATAAACTACATTTCCCTTTTGTTCGTTTGTTAATTTTTCAGAGCGGAGCCGATTGTGGGTTGTTATATTTTGTATTATTGCAATCAGTCAAGACAACGTAATAGAGTCGAGCCGACTAGACGGAGTTGCCTGACTAGCTAGCAACTTGACTTTAGAATCCTTTTGTTAAGCCCTAAGACGGGAGTTGACGGGAGTCGCCCGTTTGACTCATTTCTTCGATTTTTCTGCCAAGTTCCCTTTGCACGTCTTTGAGGAGCCACACAAATCGCCGTCTTCCTCTTCCTGTTTAAACACAAGTAGCCCCCAACTCTTGGTTGATTATTTTTAATTGCTTCCTTCAGTATGCACGAACTAAATAGCGTAAGGCACTAATAAGCTCACCGGCGGTCGGGTCCTCTCCTCTATATAATACTTTGTCTAACTGCACAATTCATAGGCCTACATGCCTATGTATGTAAATGAAAAAGGCATTTCTCCATAATATCTCCATGCCTCGGCCATAAACAGACTCTCCTTTGTTTCCCTTCTGTTGTTTGGCTAAAATTGGCTATGCCTGCCAGACTGGATAGCCTGGATTCTGCTCTATGTGTATATATATATTTTATATAGTAGGTATGTAAGTATGCATCATATTATCAGTATGTCTGGCAGGGTGAGGCAGTTGTTGACATCGTTATCGTCGTCGCCACAGTGTCGTTTTTAAGTCGCAATTCGTCAGCACACGTGCCCACGAAATATAAATGAAATTATAACACACTATCAGCTAATCTGGAACTCTTTCTGTGAAACTGCAATTCATTACTAGGACGATTATGCTTAATTTAATTACCTGGCCAAGAAAGTTTTAGGAATTGTGTCTGCAAGCAATTACCAGGCTAATTTAGTATGTCATGTTGTTGGAGCAGAGCTTGGAAGAAATATCAATTAATTAACAAAATGTCCCTAATTATAATATTACAAATGTGAAGGGGCTTTAAATATGCATATTACTATTAATGAACTTTGTTTCGTACGATGCTTGGCCAATTATGTGCATGACGCTGCTTTTGAAATTATTAATGAGGGTTGCTCTTGCTCCTTTGCTACCTTATCACAAATGCCAATGCCACTTACGCCTAGTTTTCTACAATGCCAGTCCCCATTAAATTTTAACACATGCGAAATGCAAATGAGGTTAAAAGCCACAATGAAATGTTTTCAATGAAATGCAAATAAGACATGACGGGATTGACTGACTGACCACATGATGATTTATTGGTACAAATAGCGAGAAGAGTGGGACAGGGTGGGCCGTCCAGTAGTGTGGATACAACAGCTGGTGTCATTAAATGTGATTCTCCGCTGGCCCTTTAAGGGACTATCCCAGTGGTATACAAAATACTATTTTACTGCACATCATCATAGATAAAATTTCGTGGCAGAGACACAAAAATTAACAAATGAAATTCTATTGGAGGTACAAATACACATGATAAACTCAAAAAGATTCTTATTGTAATAATGGAGCGTCTTGACTTGACATAGCACTTGTTCGGTAGTAACTGTAATTATGATCCGTTTGGCGAAACATTGAATTGAGACTAGCACATACACTCTACACAACTTATGCTAGGCAAATACATAATCATAATAATATTATGATAGTTACTACTATAAGTGTAATAATTAGAATATATCTATTGCCATCTATATTCCAGTGAAATCAGTAATTATAAATATTAGCAAATTAATTCAATCATACAATATAACAACAATACAATTATTATTCATGGAATTACAAGTAAGTTATTAACTAAGTTTTTATACATAAATGTTTACGTTCGTGCATCACAAATATTTTAATTACACAACGTAATGTCAGAAACTTAAATTAGCAACTCATATTATACAATATATAAAACTAGAAAGGTTATAAGAAGAACAATAATATTGTAAGATTGTTAATTGGTAAGTACCTACTTGTACCACTGATAATAATAGTCAAGTCTAATCTGTATAAGTTTAATTAGTCTGCATAGAAAAAGCCATTATCTCAATTTACTACTACAGCCAATTTTAATTGTATTTCCCCCCGATTCATATTATACTGCTATGTAGGAACATTCCTGTTTTCGAACTTTGATTGCACAACTTTCTCACATATTATTGATGATAGTTTTATAGTAAGTATACAACAAACCAGTCACTAATACATGTCATATTATTATAACCCTCAGAGTCTAAGAGTGCATGTTGATACTGGAGAATCTGTGGAAATCATACATATACATACATAACGGGAATTCGTAAAATGTCTAATGTAGTTGTAGCTATTGGAAAACATGAGTTAGTCAATTATTACAATCGGATCTACAAGACACAAAAGCTCCTCTTCCCATTCTTAATAGCATGAGACTAAATGTGCTCTTACAATTAGGACAGGACAAAAGAGATATCCATTCAATACTTAGAAATACTACCAAGTAAGTATAAGACGCTTTTATGACAGCAGTACTCATGACAAAGATAATATAATTATAATATTATGTAACTTCTAGCAATTGTTATGATATTATTGTTAGTCTACATAATTAATCCCTACATGTATGTGGCCATTACAGGACTGGACCTTATTTTTTGGGTATATGTATGCAGTAATTTTGATAAACTTAACTTTAGGAGCATACGCACATATTTTATAACTAAACCGTATAACGTATCTGTAGTCCACATTACTACATAAGTTTTAGCTACATTAGTACAATTTCGGGATAAAATGTTGGAACGTATATAAATTACATGTACACATGCCTACATCAATAAACTTATTGATAAGATATCTTAAATTAGATGTTGACTACAATAATTAGCTAATCGTAAGCTAAGGAATGACTTTCTCCGTGTCTGCATTGTACTAATGGTCATAATGAGAAGCTGTAGATCTGGAGACTGTTAGATTTGACTAGGAATTCAAGTACAGAGATACGTAACATACATTTCTTTGTGTCTATGTATAATAATATTACTGTTAGTTACAATTAGAGAATCATAATGATAATAATTTTCTATAGCTAGGAATACCAAGTTGTTGGATGAGTGTGTGGACATCTACTAGGGATAGATAATAAGTACACGCACGCACGACGATGCAATAGATAAGGGATGAACTTATTGACTGAGATGATGGACTTTTCATATTTAGTGATTCTTTTCTCCTGTTTTAATGTAACGCTGTTGAAAATTTGCATAGGGTCTCTCCAGTAGTATAATGTAGTTAGATTTTGGTAAGATATTATTTGTTATGTGTTAGTTGTGATTTAGTTGTGTTGTATCCTTCCGATGGATGGACTACTTTTCATTTTAATGCTATTTTTATCAAAATATATTAGTTGTGGACTCAGCCGGACTGTCTCACTGTCTCCCTTCTTATGCAGCACAATAATATTTGGATTTTGGGCTGGCGCGGACGTCACTCGAGGCTACATAGAAATGACTACAACGGATTTTGTCCAGTTGTGGAACGTGTGACGCGACGCTCGCTCGGTTCTGTAGGTTGATTAAAATTCAAAGCGTATGCTCAGGAAGGAGTCCCTAAGCTTTTAGATTTCGTGTACCATTTCCTCATGCTTCATTTCATCTAGCTCCGATTCTATTTGTAGTAGTAGATTGTAATAGTGTAAGTACCGATAAAATATGACTTAGCATAATAGTTAAATGTAATCATCCTTGATAATGAATAACAATAATTGCTAGTTTTTCTTCGTGGCTGGAGATTGAAAATGTTTAGTCAGCGGGTCGACCACGAGCCGTGGCACTTAACACCGTTTGCCGGTACAACTTGTAATATAAAGACTCGGGTCGACCCATCAGATACAAAAAAGGCTACTCAGTGAGTGAAAAATCAATCCATATATTTACATTTCCTCTTTTTTACTTCATCATCATCATTTTCGTCATCAACATCATTTAGTACTTTAGTATTTATACATTACAGTACGAGTACGCATGTAATCGTTACAGAAACTAGGTACCTACTACATATACGACAAGACGCTCGCCCTCTTTCTCTCCTGGCTTCTCTGTATTCTATTGTATCAAGTATTTATGTAGTGTGTAGTATTTATTAGTCCTCACCTGAGAGAAAGTATCGAGCATCTGTCCTCCTACGTAATATATAGATATATATTATATATGTAGTCATATCAATTTCCACTACTTACGCCTATCCACTCTATCTATCGCCTACCAATAATAATAACCATCGCTAACACACAAAACTATGTAACTACTAATAACATAATAATAATAGTAAGGTAGGAATAGGACTAGCTGATCTGACGGGAACGTGACCTGAACCTGAACTGATTTCCATCTGCCTCAATTCTAAGTACTTACAGATTTAAGGCTACTGCTTCACTAGCTATTTCTGTTGGGCAGTGCAGTGCAGTATTTTATCTTATACACTGCAACAATACAAGTAAGTAGTAAGATTTTCTTTAAAATTAGTAGATCAGCCTAGGATGTCTCCAGTACAGATACATAATACACTTTTACATTATTACAATTACAATAGTTACGTACGTGTATAATATATGCATGTAGTCTATAAATAGAAGAACTAAAACCTCCTAACAATCATCATCATCATCATATCATCATTATAATTATAATAATAATGGTGAATCAAGGAAGTAAATACAATGCAACAGCTACTAATATAAATATGACTTAGTATGTAGCATCTATCTCTATAATTCAATGACAATGATAATAATTATAATAATAAATGTATTTACTAAGTATGCTTGTATTTTTAGCAAGTAAGTATGTTTTATATAGATAGACTGTAGTAGTAGTAGTAGGTATAAGGTATAGTAGGTAGGTATGTTATGTATCAACTGCTTATACACATTATAATAATAAACAACTTCCAGCGTGAATAGTATTTCGTCTACTACTATATACTTACATGTACTTGTATCATGTCGTAATGTATGTATGTAGAGGTATGTAATGATTATAGTCACCAGTCCTCATTCCTGACAAGAAATGTTTTGCAAAGATTCCTGAGGAAGCCAACTGCTCCCAACAAGTCCTTAACTCCTAAATTGTACTCTGTGTAGTGGAACGGATCCAAGTGCGCCCAAAATGAACTCGTCTCTCTCCTCTTATTAATGTTTATCTATACAACATTTTATTATCTTCGTAATAGATAGATAGATCGACTACTATACATAACTGCAATCAATCTGCGTGAAACTGACCACCCGAAAACTGAATGTATTTATTATGTACTAACTCCTTGTACTTACTTTACACTTACTAGTCTGCTTGCCTCCCTTGTCTTGTCTTATTGTATGTCTCCTATGGTTGCTAGGCCACTTAACGTACGTCGCCTCGCTCGTCAAGTACAACGCCCGCAATTATAATATTTGTATTTCTAGTGTAATTTTATGTAGTAATGTGTGTAGTCTCCAAGTCACAGACGACACTGTGGGATGCGAACTGACGTGACGATGACGATGACGACGACTCATCATCATCGTCATCTTTTCTCTTTTTTCCTTTGTAATGCATTGCTTGGTGGTGTACTCGTACCTGTGCTTTTTTACGTTGTAGTAACTTAGTAACTTTACTCGCCCTCCTCACGTAAAGTTACGGTGCTTTAGATAATTTCCCAATAAACAGTATTGTATATTTTATGTAGTTATGTATGTAGTTAGTATGTAGTAGTATCTGTATCTGTATAGCATAGATATAATTTGTCGTACATATTGCATAGTGTAGTATAGTAGTAGTTTGTATAGATAGATTAGTTTCTTTGGGTGTTATTATGTTAGTTCTTTCTCTGTATTAATAATACCTATTTTTTATCTGCTGAAGTCGTTGGCTTCGCCTCCTAGAAAAGTATAATCCGTGCACCAACAACGAGTAAATAGTATCAGTATCATCATTTCTACATATTTTACGAGTCTTGGGTTTGGATTTCTTGTCAAGAATGTTCTGCATCTCCAACGACATGGACCTGATCATCACCATGCATAATACAATAGAAATTACCTGAGAAGTGCCTTCTCCCCGCGACCGTCTCTTCATAAGACAGCCATAATAGTCGGGATATAGGAAGTTAAATACTACTATGCTATATAAATACCTATCTAGCTACACTCTAATAATCTAACTAAACTGCAGCACTGCGTGTCTGGCAAGTAAATACATAGGTAACAGTAGTTATCTGTGAATTCTCTCTGCTTCTATTATCTTCTACAACAAACACTCTAGCTACACGACGACGGGAACGAGAACGAGAACGAGAACTAGCTACTATGGCTATTATAAAATTAACTCCCTCCCTCAGTAGATAGATACATCTCTCAAATGACCCCTTAATTCTTCCTTTTACCCATTTTAACTTAGTTAGTTTACTCATCCACTATTTTAGGTAGCTATGGTATGGTAGTATAGGTAGGTAGTAATAAAGTCACATCACAATGCACAACTAACTAAGGCCCAACTAACACGTCATCATCCAAGTCGTTCAATTCCAATACTTCCGTTATGTTGTCGCAGTACTTACGCACGTACACAGCTCACTTACAAACAACACCTTTTTATCTATCTGTGTTTAGATAGCTAAATTTATTTTGTAGTATAATCCTACGCTAGTAACCTCTCATCCCCTTTCCCACTCCTGCTCTAACAAAAATAGGAACTATTCCTGGTCTGCCGACTGGACATTTTAATACATTTCAATTTCAAACGGAAGTTTCTAATCTGACCCGCTTCCTTTACAATAGATACGTACAACGATACAAACAACTGCACAAATACAATCTACATACAGCAACAATACAACGCAAGTCGACACTTACTTTTTTAATTCTCTTCTTCCTTAAAGACATTCTCTACCTTCACTAGTAGTACATACTAGGAGTAATTAGTATTCTACATATTTAATGAAACATTGCAAAAAATCCTCTGCGAATTGTTATTTTACATTTGTAATAATTAATTTAGAGGATTTAAGGGATGAAGCCCAGAGAGCTCATTGACGAACACCCCCGACGTTTTTGAGAGCACGGCTCACATAATAACATTAGGCACCTAAGTAGTCGCAAGTGAATCGTCACGTCTCTACGCTTCATCCCCGGCCTCATCCAATCATCAACACCTTTTTTGCAATAACAATCCTTCCTGACAATAATGCTAGTGGTGAAGGATAAAGAATTCCTCCAGTGCCACCAAACCAGTCTTGTCCAGTCAGCGAAACCTTTTTTTTCTTTGAAACCGGCTAATACATAGAAATGCAGGTCATTTAAGTGCAGTACTGGTTAGTTTTTTTAAGTATAGTTAAATAATTGTCGCTTACAGCTTAGGCAAGTTAACTTTTCTACTATTTACCTAAATACTGTGCTGTACACTAAATCGCTATAGTTATCTATGTATTTATTTTTCTCTTTCGTCCGTAATATTTTACATAATAATATTCTTCTTATGCGAATGTTGTGATTCTGATGCGTGGAGGAGGTCGCAAGTTGATAGGAGCCGCTTGCGAGCGATACTGAGCCACTTTTCCATTTCGTCACTTTATATGTAATTTTATGTAGTCTTAAGTATAGTCAACAAAGCACCCTGTTACAACAATGGACAAGTGTCACAGTTTCGTCGCAATGGCGGCTCCTGAAAACAACCAGCTCAACACTGTACTATGGTCCGCCGACCGACTTGCGGTATATTGTATGTAGTAGTATGGTAGTATTTCCTTATGTATGTACCTATGTATTGTAGTACAAGTAGTTAGTACTTATGTATTCATAAAAGGCCTTTAGGTGACACTTCTCACACTTTGTTTCCTCCTCAACTCGCCGCTTCCAAAAGCCCTTCCTTCGTCGTCAGACTCATTTCCTTACACATATTTTTTTTTACCTGAATACGCTCAAATTATCTTTTTGTGTTCATATTATCGTCGACATCATCGCCTCTTAAAAGTTTTCATGGAAATTAATGGGAAAATACCCACAGTCTCTCCGAACTAATTCTACAGTAGTAAGTACACATTTAATTTCTAATACCCAGTAGTTTATGTATGTATGTAGGTAGGCAATAAGTATTAACAAGTACTGAGACTTATTTTTTATCTAACTACTTACAATTACATACATAGTAATTAAATTTATCATTTTTCGCCCTTACATTTCATCTATACAAATCCTAAGATTATCTAAATCCATTTACATTCACAACTAGGCAATAATAATAATAATAATATATGTGTAGCATATTGTGTTCATATATATATGAATGTTTCGCGCAGTGATTATCCTTCTGTAATAATACACAATATTTATATATATCTCACTAACAACGCTATCAATTAATACACAGTCATCTTTCAAGGATATTTTTATACTGATATCAACTAGGAAAGCACAATCGTAATAACTAATAGCGAAAGCACAATCGCAACGTAATAACCAGCTGAACCGTTTTAAACTAATATAATATGCAAATTCCTCCATTAATTTCCCTCTATTTTCTAATAATGTCATTTTATGTATCATTTTAGTTTATAGGTGGTTGGTTGGTTGTTAGATTGGAATTTGTATATATAGACTACCGTTTATAGTAGGTTGTTGGTGTGTGTGTGTGTGTGTGTGTGTGTGTGTGTGTGTTAGTTAATGTTGTGTAATATGTAATGTGATTGTATATGTATGTATGTGTAAGTCAATCTATGAAATAGGTTGCTATTATTTCAGTGTGGTAGAGTACAGATAGACAGACAGTAATAATTCTCAGCTCTATCAGCGTCTATGTCATAAATATTATTGTTTAACCATTCTGTATAGGAGCAAATGTATGTCGGCAAACTCTGTGCTAGACGTCGTTTGGTGGGGGGTCGAACTTTTTAGTGATTCTACTTTTATATGGACTATTGCATTATCTTAGTGATTTTGTAATGAACGTATTTTCGATTAACTATGGCAAAATAAGCCAAGTGCCTCTGCATCCATTATTACGTAGCTATATTTTATATAGTCTGGGATTTCTCCTGAGCTACTTAGTGCTTTGTTGCTTTATCATTAGAAATATATGTAATTTATAATTACAGGCGCCAGGGACGAGCATGAGGAACAAGTAGGACAGGTATTATACAATAGCCTTGTATATCTATGCACTTTACATAGCCATGGCAAATTATTTGATAAAGATAGTCCATAAAGGAGTATTCATATTCACAAGTCATTAAAAGATTGCACAACTCTAACGATATAATATAGTTTCAGAGAGACAGTACTTTCCCATGTTCCTATATATCTAACTAGACAGTCTAGTAAAGTATAGAAAATTGAAAGAGACATCCCAAAATATAGATTGAGTAATGACACATAATTTTTTTGATAATAACACCCGTGATCAATGACCCAAAATTACTTGAACCAGGAGAAAGCGGATTATTGTATAGAAAACTCTGGTCGAACAGTAAAAGTGTCTAAATCCAATGGAAAATATTTGAGAAATAATCCAGGTTTCCTTGTAATTGGTTCTGAGTCGCCCTGTTCCAGTTTTAAATAATGTGGAAAGCTGAGAGAGGCGTATACACCTAGACGTACTAGTCCTCTATAAATAAAGGGGAGCTGTCTGAACTACATAAAGTGCCCAACCTACTGCCATTATAAACAATATGTCTTACTTAGTCAAGTCGTCCCACTTGTCAAAGAGTTTTATAATTTCTACTTGTACGTTTTGTGTCTTATTATTTGACTCGATGACTAGTATGCCATCATCATCATCATCATTGCCCTCTTTGTCATTAATATCAGGTAGACATAAATAATTTCCATGCCGGGCCATTTCCACTTTACAGCAACGCAACGCAATTGAATGAAATTAAACACGGCTAGACAAAAGGAGACGAAGAAGACAGGACAAGGCTCCAATTTAATTCCGCCTTTACCTTTATGGGAAAGAAAGTGTGTGGCGAGGGAAAGGAGCAGCAGCATTACATTATATTATTAGTAGTGTCCTTTAGTAATAGTGAACTGACTTTCTCCACTCCATTATAGCTCTGTGTCTGTCTGCCTCACAACTCCAACAGTCCAACTCCGACTGCATGGCTCAACTCAAGAAAACAACCATTTTCAAAGTTTACAGAGCATATGTATGGAAAGCGAGAGAGGCTATGGGGAAAAAGGAAAGGTTTATTTGCCATCCTTCCCCACTATAAATTGTAGCAGCTAGCTGTATATGTATAAATGTAGCCAAGTACGAAAAAGGAATAGTAGTAGCGAGTGGAGAAAATGCAGTTGAGTTTAATAAGGAAAGGAAGGTAGTCATTTAGTTATGACTGACTGTGACGATTCTATTTATTATCATAACTCTTGCTTGTAGAGAGACTACACATTACCTACCACGGCGATAGACAAGGAGTTTTCTGTCGACTCACTGACTACATGTACATGCATAGAAAATGTAGTCCAGTCAAGTCCAGACAATTACATTCACTTATAAATACATACGTAGTATACTTGAAAATAATATGAACCAGGACTCTAATGTAAATGTAAATAGTCACTTTAGTATCTCTCTCTCTCTCTCTTTCTCTCTCTCTCTCTCGATTGAACTGAAAGAAGGAAGGCAGGCAGCAGGCAGGCGAATTGAGTGACTGTTTGCAATACATTTCCATGTGCGTCTGTCTCGACGCCGTCCCGTTCTTCATTACATATGTAGTACGTACACGAGCACATTTTATATGCATCACTCTATATAGATAGATGCCAAGGATGATATACTTTTAGTTCTCTCTCTCTCTCTCTCTCTTCTACGATCACTCATTGCACACTTCTACTATATCCTCTCTGACTCTGACTGACTCACACATTATTCGTTTGTTTCAATTCAAATCCATTCTTTTCCATTTCCACGAAGCAAATCCAACTCCCTCGCCTTATCTGCATTTCAATTCATTTCCAGATAATTATAATCCAATTCATCCAGACGAATCCAATCCAGTCAAAGCAGTTCAACCAATAATAATAATATAATATGCCATTGTAGTACAATGACAGAAGAGTGAGAAATAGTCTACCTACCGCATAAACCACACAACCATCACCCACCTATAGCCAACATTGTCAGATCAGAAGAGACAATCAAGCCGTCAGCGTCACACACCACTTTCATTTTACATTAAAAATCTCAATTGCACACATGCATACACAATTCTTCAATATTCTACAATATTATGTCAGCCACTTGACGAAACATGCAACTTGGCTAATAAAATATAAAATAGCAAACAACGAGCACTCTCTATGTATGGAATGGACAGGGGAGATGCATATTATAAGACTTCTTCTTGTAAGTCAAACCTACGTTGCATTGGTTATACGTACACATGTCGTGTATCTTATGATTATGAATAGGGACGAGTTTTAGATTATAAATATAAACAAAGGAGCTTGCTGGAGGCAGAGTTGAACAGCAAATTAAGGGAAGACAAACTGAACCAAGGTGACAGAGCGACTTGTTTCTAATGAGAATTCATTTATTATAATGAGAGGAATGGTTCAATCAACATAATTAGCATCGAGTGCCTCCGCTCAGTTTTGTCTCTCGCAGGACAGGCAACAGAAATGAACATATGCCTTGCAATCCTATGCAAAATTAGTACTTGACGAGAAACAATATCAGTTCCCTGCTTTTTTTTCAAATGGAGAGGAGCAAGCAGGAGGAGTACAACACATTTCATCCAATATTCAATATTTCATGACACCTGCACGTATCTTTATGTAAATATCCAGCCAGTGCGTCCCGTCCCGCTAAACCAAGCTCAGCTCAACTCACATTAATTCTCTTTTTTACTACCTATACCATCTATGCTTATTTATACAGAAATTAATGTTTTATTCTAGTGGAGCTACCTGTAAGAACTATTCTTTCAGTGCATGCTACATATCTATCTAAAATATTATGATGCTGGTATTATGTAGTTGCACAAATTATAATCACACTTTTTCATCCATTTATATTTATATATCTACTAAGGATATAATAATATGAGCCAAAAAGAATTTACATGCAGATAGATGCAGACACTCGTTTTGCACAGAGGAAACTTACAACAGCTTCATAATAATAGTAATGACTGCTATGATAGTGTTCAAGGTAAGTTATTTCAATTGCAACTGGAACAATCAATAAAATTCATTGAATGCAATTTAACACAATCTGTGTTCATTTCATTTCATCCTTCCAAAGTCTGTTACTCCGTGAAACTCCATTACTTATTCTGCATTACAGCTACTAAACAGAATTAATAATAATTGTAATTATCACTTAAACAGTTCACTATCGTTTAAACAATCCCCTCTCTCCCTATTGTGACAGCCAATAATAAATATTGAATTATTATAATTGTATCATAAGTGTAATGACAACTTAAAACATGTGCACACATACAAAACCTCACACTACAAAGCAGCATTAAAAAGGAATAATCTCTTTTCATTGAATGCATATTACATTTACATTATTAATTATCAAAAAATACATAAAGGATAAATATGGTCTAATTTTATTTCACATTGTACCAATAATAAGTGGATGAACCAAGGATGGCCAAAGTGTAATTCATTCAATGGCAATAATATAATATTATGCTTCGAATCCAATCAATTCCCATTACATACGTTCACGAACTGAAAAAAATAATGTGACTCTACTTAGCCACCTACTCATAAACTCATAATGTCGATCATAGCAAAAACTACTAGCAAGTACCTACCTATAGTCGAGGTTTTAAATAGCTACCTACGATATCTACCTACTTTCTCTTTGCAGACTTTACACTACACGATTACTATTTGCTGTCTCACTGTCTGTAGCAATGCACCTATAGATGTAGGAACACGTAGAATGAGTGCATTCCACTGTAAAATAAATGATATTCAAAGTATTGGCTGAAATCTTATCAACATAGGCCGTCTCCGTAGATATCTGCGTTTAGTGATGTAAGATTGATATTCTGTCAACGTAAGTAGCTCATGCAGCATAATATAGGAATGAACATCAGAATATACCAACAAGGTAGCTACTACATGGAAAACTGCAGAAAAGACGGGACGGGACAGAAAAGCAGGGGCACTAGGCAAATGCCTAGTTGATAGTTAAACTATAGAATACTTTTCATGATGGATGACTTCCTTGGAGAAACTCACAAAATTGACAATCCTCATCACATTATTTCCTTTTCTTTGAATGTGTGCACCTTTTCCTCGCTCCTAAAAAGGGGGAGACTATTGTGCACAGGGATTCTCTCTCCTGTTAGTTTTATAAGAGGACATTTCGACATTGGATTGCATGGATTATGATAAATGTAGCTATCACTACAGACATATATTTCTCTATTACAACATACTTTCTCTACAATTATATACCACAAAAATTCAATGTTATAGATTTATGGGCATACAAATATAAAAAAGCTACGTCGTAGCTATAGATACTTTATAATGCGATCGGAATATCGAAGGGTGTAGATATTGTAGGGTTTTATATTAAAAAGAGAGCAGATACCTATATCCGTGCTAGACAGAACAGGCGATATCTGGGAGGAAAAGAGTTCAATCTAAAATCGTCTTAAACCTTTCTACCGTGTTCCTTCCCTCTAATTCACTTTTTCATCAAGAAAAGTATCATTACCGAGAAAAGGAGCGGAATAGCTGAGTGCAACTAATGTTATGTAAAATGGGATAGTTTTCATCGAGAATTCAAGCTACACACGTGTATCTTGAACATATCTTTGTGTAGCATGCATATGTAAAATAATTAATACGTATAGAACGTAGCCAATGCTAGAGAAAGAGTCAGAGACCAGAGATTACATGTTAAAACAGTTGAGTCGGAGGATGTGCATCAAATAATATGCCTACCGATGTAAATACTTAAAATGTGCTATAAATAGGTAGATGGATTTATGGATATATAGAAAATGTATGGAAGGAGAGGCAGGAGATGTATTTATAAGGAAAAGAGTCAGATTGGTGTGTCATTGGGCTTTCCTGCTCCAAGAAAGTGTGTGACTGAGATGTTATAGGGCTATAGCGTCTTATAATAACATTGTTGGAAGAAGGAGGGAAAAGATTGCGATGTTTTTTGCATTAGAGAAACGGCGAGTGTCGTCGTCGGAGTCTCGACTTGGTAAAAGTAGAGCAGAAAAGAGAGAGAGAGAGAGAGCGAGAAGCAGACTGTTACGTATCCTTCGACTCATCCTCAACTCATCTCTTATCATTGAATCCTTTCTTTCCTCACTTTATTTTAAACTATATCACTTTGTGTAATTCATTCTTCTCGGTGTCAGGACGGGAGAGAGCGAGGAGACGAGAGAGAGAGACATTGTTCCTCCACATTCCCCTACATCCATTCTCCTCTCCAGATTTCTCAGAGTCAAGACAAGCAAGACTGAAATGTAAAACCAAGTTTCTAAGCTGAAGACAACGTTCTTGCAGATTTCTACATTCCTCACATGACAAGGCTGAAAAGACGTACATAATGCCCGTAATATCATGGCATGATCCTTTCGTCTCTCTTCTCCTATGACCTGCCTGCCTGGTCCTGGTCCTTCCTTTCACTCTCTCCTGGCTACTCTTTTTTTAACTTCCCTTATCTTGACTTGTTTTCTCCGGCTCACTCTCAGATCAGTTTTGTTGTAGGCACTCACTACTCTCTCTCTCTCTCTCTATGTATAATGGCAATGGAGAAAAGCCAGTCCTCTTCTTCTTCTTCGTCTTCGTCTTGGAATGTTTCATCTCTTACTTTAGTTTCCTAGTCGTCGGCTCTTTTTATTTCAAAACTTTGCAATACTTTTAGGAAATTTGTTTAGTGGAACAAAGTTGAATTGATGGGACTAAAAACTAAAACTTTTCCTATTTTTCTGACTGAAAAATGTAATATGCTCCTGCTCCACTAAAGTTCACTTCAACTAGTCACCCCTACGACTTCCAATTCGCTTTAGTTAGCTTAAGTTATATGTACGGAGCAGCTACAAGCTACTTACATTACATATTACATCATGATCTTATGCTTCGCCTCCTAATACTCCACACAGTCCAAACCTACATAGAATGCTATACGTACCCGTACCCGTCCTTTCCACCCGGTGTTAAACTTTTAAACTTCAAGAGTCAAACCCACTACTACTCCTTACACAGACTTAGTCATCTTCTTTCCACCAAGACTTCCCAAATGCTAATCACTCTACAATCCTCTACTCTAAATAAACTATTAGCTATACTCCCTCTACACTATCACTAATCAATAGCTCTTCTATTCTACACTTCATTCACTTCCCGTCATAACATAACACAATTACTTCCCGTATACCTTAAACTGATAACAAAAGCATCTTGTGTAATAATACAGTTAGCTACATATCTCCTTTGAATCATTCATCATTTTTCATACTTACTTATTTCGTTCAGGTAAACAATATTTCTCGGACGCCCAACATTATTCCTCTTATATAAAATGAGAAAATCCAGGAAAAGCATATTCAAATATTAAATATTCAAATTTTTTAGGTAAATCATTTTCTGAGGGTACACAGCAAAATAAATAGTTCACTCAGCTATGTCTCAAAAGAATCCTCACTCAATGTTAACATTTACATATTATTTAAAAACCGCAAAGGTTTCTAATTTCGTAGTGAGTTGAGTGTAGTCGTTTTTTAATTGAATATGAGTGAGTGGTTTAACAATAACAAGTTAAAAAGGCCGAGTCATGGAATTTTAGAAAACCTCCAATACAATGGTATGATCGAGATACAAATAATAATAATAATAATAATGTACATCTAGCTAACCTATATAGTAACCAGTAAATAAAAGAAGTGGCTATAGAAAAGGTAGCTGAGCAAGTTGAGTCTATTGTAAACAAACAAAATTGCTAGTATTGAATTACAATCGTTAGAAAATGATACACGTTTGTATATAAATAGGTACATATTGCACTGCCTATTACTTATAATTGAGGAAAGAAAACTGTAAACTATCTAGATATGTATAAAATAAGTTTTCTATGATGTTATGGCAGTGGGGATTTGTAATAGAGCTTTCAATGCCAGCTGTCTGAGCAAAACCTCTCGTACGGATTCAATAACAGTAGGTAGAAGGTAGAACTACTTTTAAAATCCTTTGATGTGAGAAAGGAGCTTTTAACGAGACGTCTGCTTTTTCTGAACGACAATATCCAACAAAAACGGCATTATAATAACCTACCCCAACGTAGCTTATAAATAAACTTTGAAATGTTAGATCTAAAATAGATCACATAGCTACTGTTTATGTACAGATTAAACTGGCATATAAAGGCAGAGGAAACTAAATCTTTCCTTCATCAAAATAGAAATGTTTTGAAAATGATCAAAGGGAGAAAACTTTGTACTACACATTAGGAAATCCATGAAGAAGCTAATAAGTTTAAAATGATTATTCAAGAAATGAAATGTTGCTATTTGCATATGCCAGTGACTAAGAGACAAGACAAACAAGTTAACGAAGACATTTTCTGATTCGGGAATAAATCAACGAGTGCCGTTTCGTGCAAGTCTGCAAGTGTGTCACCAAGTGCTGCCTGCCTGACTGACCATGATTGGAATGTTATTAATAGTACTGACATGTAGGTACACTTAGTACCAGCAAATAGTGAATTATCTATGTATTATTCCAAGAATCATTTCCTACATTTTGCAATACATTGACGTAATTAAATAATCCTCCCACGGAAATTCAAAGCTGCTTCTTTGCACTTGCTATAAGATTGACTACGTACTCCTGTGTTCTGTAACCCTGCACAACGTTATAATAGTCCAAGTCTTTGTATCGTAGAATTCTTGGAGATGTTGCTGGTGTTACTAAAAGCAAAACGGAATAATTCATAGTGCTTAATTTGCAAGAATGAGCAGGAGATGATGATGAGAGGCTTATTCTTATAGTGTCAACAAACTCAGAGGACAATAGTGTCCAATTCCTGAATGTCCATGAATTTACCTGGGAAATGGATACGGATAACATGCTTACGTAATATATAGAGATGGACGTATAAAAGTAGTAATGAGTATCCTTGGAAATGGGATTCGTTGGAGAAAGTATTTATAGTTGGAGAAAGTGTTTAGCAAGGTTTGTAGTGGAGTAGAGTGAGAGAGATAACTAATAAGCCCACACAGTACTAAAGCAAAGTAGAGGTAGGTAAAACTTGTGGTTGAAGTGTGAAGGCACACTTAGACAACTTGTACTCTTCGCCTCGTTTTGTCAGCCGAGAGGAGGAGAAAAAAGCGTCAGCTAACACTGCACTACATATTCCTATATTTATGTTCTCCTCCATTTCCTATACACACACACACAACAAGGGAGTACGAGTATTAAGAATGTAAAAGGTGCGGGCGGGTGTGCACACAAGAAGACCTAATATATCCTTGGGTGCTGCTACCACATAAATACATCAAACGGACTTTCTTTCTACTTCATCCAGCTCTCGATAAAACAAACCTCGCTACTTTACCTTGTGAAAATGTTCCACTGCAACTGCCTTTAGACAAACGCCATTGCTTATATTTTAAATCAGCTGCTATGTACCATATAACTATGCAGTGGTTGTTGTGAATGGCGTCATTTTACTATAACTAAAATTCCCCTCGATGATGATGATGGTAAATATAGAAAGGAATATAACAACAACAATAATATATAGGTACCTATGCTCGTAATGTAAACAGAAAAAGGAAGCATGGAATATAATTTGTTAACCCACGTCCACATATCTAAAAACTAAATTATGTCTATACATAAATAACTTTACACTAGTAAATATTAGTAACAATGTAACTAATGTAGTGGAATCATGCCATTGCTACTATTTCTCAACCCAATTAGTTATTTTAACTACACATACCTATGTATATAGGTAGGAAGTAGAATTTAGAGTAGAGAAGCGAGAAAAAAAATCTTTTTATACAGAGTAGTAGCAGCAGTTAGTATTGTATAGTGAAGGAGGGAGAACTGCCCACTATGAGAACAAACACGAAAGTTGGAAAGAAAATCCAAGATGGACAAGTGAGCATAATTGAGTAGGTATACTATATTGGTGTAAAAGTATGAAATGATAAGTATATGAATGAAATTGGAGTGGAGAGAGTGAAATAATGTTGGCAGAGCGAGCGAGTGTGTGAGAGAGAGAGAGAGCGAGTTAGGAAAGTGGCGGGGGAAGTAGAGAACTGAGGAAATCTAGACTAAATGTCTAATAGTCCATAGTTGAGAACATTTTGTTGGTTTTGTGTGGCGGAGAAAGGAGTTTAGTGCTTAGCTGGGAATTGGTGCTGCTAGTAGTAGGTAACTGAGTGTTAGGTTCAGTTCAGTCAGTTCAGAGAGAGCGAGAAAGAGAAAGAGAGAGAGAGAGAGAGAGAGAGAAAGGATGTCGAGGAAGAGAAGGTGGCTAAGTATTAGTAATGTAAAGAAAAGTAAAATTGTCGAGCGCATTCATTGAGCAGTGGAGTTCACAATTGAATTGGAGTCGATGTGAAATCGGTCAATAATAATGAGAGTATGAAGAAAAGCTGGGAGGCGGAGATTGTTCATCAGAGGGAATTCAAGTCGAGTCGAGGGAAAATCGATAAGGAAGATATTTTGATATGGACTCTTGGACTAGATGGATCGAGTCTACTCTGCTTGCTATTCCCACTTTTACTCGCACTGTTCTCTCTCTTCGACGACGACGACGACTATTCTCTTCATTTCTCTCTTTCCTTCTCTGCCTTTATTTTACTTTACTTTTACTTTACTTTCCTTCCCTCCTGCCTGCCTGCTGCCTGCCTGCCACTGCTACACACATACACACTCACTCTCTTCAGACTACGACTACACTTCCAATATTATTATTATTATCTGCCTATGTTCGTTAAGGTAGGAGAAAGAGAGAGAGACAGACAGATCTATTATGAAATGAATCTATGTCCTCCCATAACTATAACTAAAATAATAAGTGATAGAAGTAGCCGAGAAAGAAGAAGGAGAAGACAAGAGACGCTAATAGGCACACAGGCTACGTCCTGCTACAACAAACAACTATAGATTTATACTCTCTAACTATTTACTAGAGACAGAGAGAATATTTTATAAGCAGAGTAGCTATAGACAGATATTTTAGTATAGTCTATGGCTCGCTCACTCGCTCGCTCTCTTCCTTCAATTTACTTTTCTCAGCTCAACTGAGTTGTGTGTATTTGAGGAGAGTTGAGTTCAGTTCAGTTGAGTCAAGAGGAAATAGGGAATATTGATAAAAGTAATAACAAATCCAGGAGGGAAATACGGAGAGAATAGAGGGAAGGAAAGCGAGAAAGAGATATTACGCACCACAGTCATCGATTTGTTGGATGTGCATCTCCGTCCGACTGTCTGTCTCTCTCTCTCCAACTCCACGTCCATCTCTTTCACTCTCCAGTCCACTTCCTTTCCCCTTGCCTTCCCAGCCGAGCCGAGCCTTCCTTCACTCTCACCCACTACACAACACTCAATAATCTTACACACACAACCAATACTTTTCACACAACTCTTCATAACCAAACTTATCTACATAGCATTATCAACAGTCCACTCCCATACACACACACATTAAATATTATATCCTCCTCCATCTGCCTCCCCATCTCCTCTCCTCCTCATCTCCATTTCCTTATTATTATTAAATTGTACTCCAACACATGGAATTCGAAACTCTATCCATGTTTCTTCATGTGATTACTGTAATAGGACATTGACTTTATATACGCCACAAATATATACATACTTATATAACGAAAGGAAAAGTGTAAAAAATTTAATGAGGTTCCTACAGGGTTTAATTAGTATGCATATAAAATTTGTCACTAATCGTCTTGTATTGTTATCAAGAGATAAAAAAGATGAGTTGACACTTGTACAGAATATATGCACTTCATTCATAGGGATGCTGTCAAAGAAAAGATGAAAAGAGAATAAATGCGTTGGAAAGAGGAAAATTCTACATAATCTGACGCAGAGTGTGTGCGTATCTGTTAATTTAAGCTTAACTCGGGTCCAGTAGACATTCTAGGACAAGTCAGCTTGATATAAATATTAAGGAGACGATGTTTGTGTGTGTGTGTAGGGGGGTTATAAAGTAAGTCATTAAATTGCATGGTTGATATTAGTGTTTAGATGGATAGGGAAGCCACAGAGAGGAAGGAGCGTAAGTGGTGTGGATGCCCGATGTGCGATTTACTAGATCAGAGTTACTTTGTTGAGGCAGAGAGAACTGAGCTGAATTCACTTAATCAGTCAGTGACTGAAAATGAGTAAAGTGATGTGATGTTGGGATGAAAAATGGGGGACAACCCTTTGACGGACGACTCCCACACAATTTCACTCATTTCCATTTCTGCGCTAAACAAAAGTTCCCCTTCAGCTTTGTCTTAGCTCACATATCTCTACTTTTCCTCTCCTTTCTTTTCTCTATTGTTCCATTTCGGAGAAGCGAGCCAGAGTCTCACCATCAACAAACTCCAACAACCAACCACCCTCGCTGCTCGCTCTTTATGACTCATCTCTTCTCCTCGCAAATGAAATGTACAACTGAAATGGACCAGACTTGTGAACAAGTTCAACTTGAAATCTCATCTCCTTGTCCAGTCTTGTCCATTTCTACTCCACTGCCCAAATGCTTTATAAGAATCCATTCAAGATATATTTTATAGATAGTTTATCAATGGAGATAAACTATCTACACACACACATATGTATAATAATATAGTAGTGTCAGTAGTGTGTGCGTAAATATATACTATACAGGTATTTACGCAATTTATATTACTTATACTTAATATCATCTATAAATATCTTGCTGGAATGACAATATAAATAGTTCAGAAATAAGTATAATAATATCGTTACAATTCTTAAATGCAATACATAAAGTATGTATATAGGATAAAAGTATATTTATATAGTGCGTAGCCAATAATAATATGGTTTATAGTGAAACTATAGAAGCCATCCTGTTCCAAATCAGATAATTAAAGTTAAGTAACTTTCCGCTCTCTTCGGACCAAACAAACTTAATCATTCCCAGCTAGTCTACCCAATTCACCAAAGGACTAAATTATAATAACATGCACTGACTGACTATCTAAAACTATGTATGAAGTCATTTCTAGTCGGTGTGTCTATGTAGCTCTGCAACTAAAGGGAAGGTTGCTCGTTGGCTGTAGAGGCAGGAGAGAGAGCTAAAAAAATTGATACTCTTCTCGTTCCACGTGTACGAGATTCTAATGCACTCACTTAGATACATACACGCAGCGCATCGATAGAAAGTCCGTTAGTAATTACTTTGATGAGACTTTGGACGAGGCAGGCAGGGAAGGCAGACTATTCTGTTAAGTGCAATATCATGAGAAAGGGAAATTACATGAATGTATGTGGAAATGTAAATAACTTTGAACAAGTTTTCCAGAAATCCCACAGCTAAACGGGCCAAAATTTGCAAACCGCAAATGTAATGAGCTCCCGCTAAACTGAACCTCATTAAATAATTACTTTCGCTCCAGTCCACAGTACATAAGTAAGTAAAGGGAAGAGAGAGAGAGAGAGAGAGAGAGAGAGTACGCATTATCCTATGCTCAAGATGAAAGAAAGGCAATTCACATTATCAGATTATTTTAGAGGCAGTTGTTTTGATCTGCGCGATCTTGTTCAGACAAAGCTAAGGGAAGAAGAAAAGCGAGCGGGAGGTAGAGATATATACGTGGAAGCCAGATCAGAACTTCAAACATCAAAAATAAGTTGTTACAAACCAGGGCTTTGTAGGAAAGCAATGCATATTTTCCTGTTCTAGTCACTACATGCTCCACAGAAGAATTTCCAAGAAATCCTTCGCTTCGGCTAGGCAGAAATAATGTCTGGCATGATGCACTTTCTTCTGATAGATTCCTTGAATTGTTGGACTCGGAGACAAAGGGAAGATTACCACAGAGATTTCCAATTAATCACAAAAAACCGTCTCTAGCTAATCCAATTTAATGCTCCTGACATCCTAATACCATTTCCATAAAGCCCTCAAACTAAACAATCAATTAATTTTAAATTTCCTCTAATTGACTATAATTGTTTTTGTACTTGGACTCTGTGAGCTGACAAGAATCCGTTTAATAATTTGGAAATTCATACTAAGAGCTATGTAAGTAATGTAAGTAAGTAGCATACACAACTTCTGTAGAAGAGGCTCCAACAACCTTCTTCAGCCAACTATTAAACTCCTGTCTAACATGATGCATTAATTACAATTTACAATTCTTAAATAGAAGAGAGCCGACTCTAATTAATAAATACAATTAGTGGAATAGAAACTGTTTCGTCGTTTCGTCAACGGATGCAGAGAATATTGAGGTTTAGTCTCGTAGAAACATTGTTAGTTAAACCAGGTGAATTGGACTGTTGCAGAATGATTGGATTTGAGTGGAGCAGAGCTCAACTCAACCGGCTGTAATAGAATCATTTAAGTTAGCCAGAGAAGGGTTCCTACCTCTTAAATACCTCAATTCACTTACTCTCACAGAAGGTAGCTACTTACTTTCAGGATAATATGGAAACTATTGATGTCTAGTCATACACAGTAGTCACTACTATCTCAATCCTGAAGCCTCTGTATCTCTAAATGCATTTCTGTCCTATGCAAAATTAAGTGTGCGCTTATATACATCTGTAGTAGTAACTAAATACTTCCTACAATTATAATAGATACCTAGGTGGGTCGTGGGTGTTGTTGTAGGTATAGTATAAGTCGTCCATAGTATACATTGCATAAGAAAAGGGACTGACTAGACGTGGAGGAATAAAAAAGGTCGTGGACGCCGAATGTCGCGCGGCTAAAGACACAGAGAGTGAAGATGAGTAAAGGAGAAATGTTGGGAGTGTTGTTTGGCTGTAAGAACAGAGATTCAGAAATGAATCTGATCTTAAGCGAAGTGAACTGATTGTGAGTGAGCTGAAGTTAAGTTTCGCAGGAACAAATAGTCATCTTGGCTGGAGCTCATCTCCAAAAACCCTGTCATTCTCATATCTTTGTATTTCATCGACCATTCCTTTGTGTCTCCCGTTCCCGTTGCATGTAGAGAGAATGGGAAGTGAAGTGAAGGCAGCAGGGCAAAGTCGCAAGTCGCAAGTACGTAGTGGTAGTATTTATGTATCACATTGTAGTCCATACGTGTACTGCTGGCTTAAACTCATCTCATCACATCACCAGAAGGAAGGTATATTTATATGAAGGGAGAAAAGTCTAAGGATGGAATGGAAAAAGAGCGAGCAGCGGGTAAATGAAGCTATGTAGGCGCTTGGGCTGAGGAGAGGAGAGTGGGAGAGTCATGGCTTTTAGAAAGAGAGAAGTTCATATCCAGAGATTTATATTGGACAGAGTAGAAGAAGTGTGTACTGTAAAGTAGATTTGCTTCCATTCCTTTCGTTCCATTCGAAAAACTCTTGAGAAAAACTGGCCAACTAAGAATTGCTCATTCTAACTTTCCCTTCTTCTTCCTCCGCTTCACTTTCCAACTTTCACTTTCCAACTTGGGTCTTGAAAGAAAGGAAGAAAAAAAAACTGGTTGTTGGTCTTGTACGCCCTGGTGCCTTGGATGATCTGCTCAGCCCATCTCTCGACTACTAGGCATTAGGGAGGAACTAGGTTTCTACGGCTATACACGGACTAGGACCTATTTACTCCTAATGGTTAACTAAAGGCATCTGTACGTAAGCTTATGGTGTCAGCGTTAAACTTTCGCAGCCTGCCTCCTAGTATCTTTCTCTCTTTCTATGTACACATCTTAAGAGTCATTACACATAGCTCAGTCAGCCATAGAGTTACTACTATGAGTAAATAGATATTTACAGCGAGCAGTTCTATGTGTGTGTGTGAGGGGATATAGTTATTTACTAAAACTAAATCTATAGAGAGAAAGAACCAGTTGGTTGAACCGTAGTATACAGGAGTGGTGTCTATGAGTGTAGGAGTAGTAGGTAGGTAGGCACTGCTGCTATAAAATATCAAACTCTTACTCATTGTGTCCAGCTTTAACTTGTTTCCCCTCATTTTCCTTAACTCACACCTCACCAGACTTTCATCCAAGAATGTGACTTATTACTGCCCCTGCCTTCTCCGCCAGTTCCCAGCTTTTTCCCCAGCACAACTTAACGATAAGCACTTTTAGGCTTTCATTTGATGTTGCATGTCAAAGAAAACTCAAGATAAAAGAAACTCGGCTACGCTGCTCGACCAAAATGAATATTGTTATTCTAGTGCCTATAATCATATGTAGCAAGAGTGTAGGAGTAGTAGTTACTTATGGTTGGAGAGTGAGAGTGTAGGATTTCCTTTTCTCTCTATACATATTTACAGGACAGAGAGATATGGTTTGATGACTGCATCCTGCACATATAGGCAGAATATAATATTTTTAATGTGCAACATTTGAGAGAAAAAATGTTTTTCTGACAATGGTATTTGTAATAAGAGAAGGGCCAGGGCAGGGTTTGAGTTTCACAGTTGCATAGGATAAGTGAGTGAGTAAGTAAGGGTAGCTAAGGAAATGGAGCACAACAGGCAGGCAAGGCATAGGACTGCATGGCTTTGTTGGCTCCACGGATGATACGGACTTGATTTGTCTGATTCTGATGGCATTAGTCATGAGCAAGGACGAAAAACGGATTCTGGAGCATGGAGAGCCAGGGAGAGATTCTGAGCTCATAAATTGAGGAAAAATGTGGAAATTCGAAAGTTTGGCTAGTTTTGGGATGCACGAGATGAGATGAGATGGGGAGAGGCGAGGGCTCCCTTTCATAATGGCACTGGCATCCAATCGCAAGTAATCAGCAATCAAAACAAGCTTCCTTATAACTCCGCTGCTCCTCGCTGCACATATCAGGATGCACACAGAACAGACACTCCTCAATATAATCATATCCTACGTACAACAAGAGGCAGACGACGACCCATAGCCACCTACCTAATAATATCTTCTCTGCAAACATAAATGAAGCTAAAGTTTCATTTTCCATTCTTTTCTGGCCATGATTAGACTCTGCCTGCATTTCTCTCTCGCTCTCCTCGCTTCATCCAACAACCAAGCTCTATGTAGATCACTCTGTCTATACAGAGATGAATACTTATTTCCCTATTGTTCCCTTATAGCTAATATTATTATTTATCAGTATCTCCTACCGAAAACTACTTACTATATTTCTGCTATACTTACTACTACTTCCTTCCACTCACTCAGAATTCCCTCAGCTTAGAGAAAACTTTCAAATCCGATGGACATATTATTGAACATAGAACATAGAATCTGCTATGTATGCATTCTATCTGTATTTATGTTTACACATTATGCATATAACTCTAGATGGTTGTTTTCTAGTATATTATTATAGTAGGCACTTATAATTGTGCATAATAGATCCACAGTAAGAATGTATGTAGTTGCATATAGATGGGATAATGTTCGGGCGATATGAATAAGGTGCATGTGGATTTAGGCCTATAAATATCAGTTCGGCAAGCATAGTTAGAGTGAGGAGGGAGGGCTATATGCACGTATTTATTATTTATGGTCTACGTATAGGTAGTCTGATGCAAAAAGTTATTATATGTACATACATAGCTTATTAGTCTGGCTTCAGATTTGCTGGCAAATAAGTATTACATTATAGTGATAGTGAACTGAAGAGGTATGCATTAGAGATAGGGAAACACATTCGGTTTTGTTGCCGTTCCTTAGAAAATAATGCGACGCCAAGTAAGTATGGGCTCTCTCTCTCTCGCTGTGTGTTCTCCTTTGGCCTGCCATTTCTATACATTCATAATGATATCATAAGGCGGCCATTGCGCCTATACATAAATGCAGAAAGGAGTCGACATCATATTATAAGCAACTGGGATTTATAGTGAAAGTTCCTAATTGTGTTTTTATGATAGAGAATAGGATAGTTTGCATGGTAGAGAGTGGCTTCAAGCTTTCTAACTCGCTTTGCAGCTAAAACTGATTCTTCTTCCTCGCCCATCTAAATATATATCTGGAGCATTCTATACGAGGACTGAGTCATAAACCCAAAACTGACTATAGCCTTTATTTACTACATACTTATACATACTTATACTGCCTACTGCATGCTATAATATTAGCTTTGCACTACTCTGTATAGCTTGTAGCTGTACATAGTAGAAAGGCAGATAATAGTTAGATAGGCAGTTTAGAAGAGTATATGACAAATTATGGACATAACATGCCTAAATGTTGTAGGTATATAATTCTCTGATGTGATGTGAGTGAGTAGAGTGAGTATGTATGGAGAGTGGAGATAGGAGGACGTGGCATTATCTCGATATGAATAACATGTATTTGTAAGTAGGGATGTTTGACATGCCATGCCAGAAGAAGAACACTATTCATAGCAGATAGTTAGCATGAAAATAATAATGCATAGCTCAAGTGGAGTCAATGAAGAGCTGTGCACTGCGAGCACTGCATCTCCTCACATACGTGAAAGTGAGTCCCAAGAGAAGAAACGTAAACTCTTGATCGGTGTGGATGCAGATCATAACCAAACTATTTTCATGGAATTGCCGAATAAAAACTCTCTATTTTGACTTCACCTCTAGCCGACTTCGTCTCACTACATCCTCTTTCATAAAAATTGATCCATGACATTTAAACTTGAATTTCTCAGAACGGTTACAGCCTTATTCCATTCCCTACTCAATCCCCAATCTTCCCAAATAATATCTCACTCCTACTACACATACACATTGATACTTTCATACATACACAACAGACAGATAGATACAAGATACAACCAAACTGAAAATACTTAACCCGACAAACACATTTACTTATGTTCAACACTAACTGGAGTGCTCCTCCTCCTTTATAGCTAGCTACTACTATTAACTATATCTATACATGAACACAACGTCAGTACAAGGATATTATACATACCTATACATAGTTCATGCATACAAACACACTTCATTCCATATCCTTCCTCATCTCACTCAACTTGTTAGAAAAATTCTAGTTAGACTGAACAGTGAGCTGAAACAAGGGAAAAAGAAATTCTCCGTCTATCTCCACATTTAAGTGGCACTGCTGTAAAGTAATTCATGTGAACGAAACTCTGTTTAGTATTCACTCAACTGCATCAACTGCTACACGCTACAAAAAATGTCAATTTTCTCATAGAGAGAGACTCCCATTGTGTGACGACATTCCTTTCCACCGGCACACCAATCAAATTTTGAATAACAAATTTTATAGGATTTTCGACGATAATTCACTCCCTTTTACAATATTCATGCAGAGGTGTTTTAGCTATTCACTCAAACATTCCCCACTAATTCTATTGACCTGCATGACTAGGAAGTGACGCTAAGCTCCACGTCACTCTCTCCACTATTTCTAGAGCAGTTGTTTGGGAACAAGGACTTTACACTTACAAAGCTAACAAATTATAGATTAATATATACTTTCTACGTAACATCGCAATTTCGACTAATCATGCAAAGTATTCACATTATTTTCTAATTAAGTATGCAAAATAAAAGGAAATTATGGAGCAAAAATTTGTCCTCATAGTAAATTGAAAACTATTTTCTATAAATTGTTCCCTTAAATCATTTTGCAGTGCAACTATATAAACTCTTCGTGGTTTATATGGAACACGCAGATGTACAGGAAATACACATAGTTACATATCAGATATCAGAAAAGAATTGCAGTTGGGAAGTTGATTCAAATTTGCGGAATCAGCACTTATACGTCTTTCTGTAGAAATGGAAAAATGTTACGTTGCATTTGGTTTTAGTAATTTTGTATATAGTATGGATAGAGAGAGAGGTAGGTATAGGTAGATAGGTCTACGGCCTACTTATTGCTAAGTGGATTCATTATGTCTATAGGTATATAAATAGAGGAAAGATGTAAAGATATATGTAGCCCCCGGTTTGTGTATCTATTTATGACGTAGTCATTCCATCAACTTTCCCAGATTTGTCTGCAATAGCTGTAGCTACTACGATGAGTAAGGAAAAAGGAAGGAATAACACTATAACTTTGATGTTAACTTGCTCATGCCATTATGTCAGAGTGTAAAATATTCTGCACAGCATTTGAAATGAAGTCGAGTAAACTAAACTGGCCTAGTTTGCATTTTGTTGGCTTCCTTAGGAGTTGTTGGTGGGAGAGACATGAAAAATAAAGTCAAGTAGCTTGAATAACGTAAAATATTCCCAGTAATACTACTACTCTGTGTAAGTGTAAGTAGAGTCAGAGAACAATTACTTTTCATGGACAAATAATATATCCAGGTATACGTACAACTCCGTAAAAAAAAGAGAGAATGATAATCAGCATGTATATGGAGAATGAGAGAGACATGCAGTGGTATTTTAGTAGTCTAATTGAAGTGCGGGGCTATGCATGCACATGTAGAAATGCGAAGTTTATGCTCACGTAGAAGAAATCAGTTGCCTTGCTTAATGCCAATGAGAGAAAGCCACGCAATGCCATAATTCAATGGAGAGAGAGAGAGAGACATGAGTAAAGCTGAAGTAAAAAGAAAGAGAGAGAGAGAGAGAGCATGGACCGAATGGACAGACAATTGTTTCGAAAGTGTAAAGAATATTTGTGGAATACATTTCGTGTCTAATGGCAGGATGTTAGTCGAGTAGTCTGGCGAAGTAAAAAAAACAAGAGTGACTCTGACTGATTGTGAGACGAAAGGAGTTGGAATGCTGAACTCACAGGAAAACGCAGTAAGTGATGAGAGAGAGAGAGGGAAATAAAGGAAAGAAGTCAGTCGGTGAGAAGTCGGGGAAGACGGAGCAGAGGAAGAAAGAAAGAAAGACTCTTCGGATATTTTCAGTTGATGGCAGTGTGGACGTAACCGAAGTACATAAATACAGAGTGCATACACTGTACACATGCATACATACATAACGGCACATAGCACACACACACACATACACACACTAGATAGATAGAGGTATACAGTATGCGGTTGCTATAGGGAGCCAAATGAATATCCCGGGTAGTAGTGCACTATTATATAGTGCTTTGTAACGGGGCCATGTGTACTTTGTGTAGTGTGTAGTAGAAACTGAGGGAAGAGGGAAAGTGAGGGCGAGGGAAGTGAGGGAAGCCACAGAGAAGAGTGCAGGCACTGCAAGACAAGGAGAGGAAGACGAAGAAGACGAAGAAGAAGAAGGGAAGGAATATGAGAGTTTTCCTATCCACGTCCAATTATACCAGTATCACATTCCCTATGTATTTCAAAGTTATGTGTGGACACAAAAAGTGGACGGCTGAGATATTGATCGTCCAAGAAATATTGCCTTTTATTCCTCCGTATAGCATCCGCTTTACAGTTCCCTTTCCTCGGTGGAATTAATGAAAATTACTCCTGTCCAATGCAACTAGGACTTGCTTTTTTCCCTTTCTCTCTTCTAAAAATCTATGCTCACGTATCTAGAGCCACTAGCCCATTTCTACTATACACAGGTTACTATTTTCTTACGTAGTAGCTTATAGGGCAGAAAGAGAGAGGATGGATATAATAATAGAAAGAGGAATCTGGTTTCTTTTCCGTCTCGGCCATACACCGTAGATGCACACAGCACTTTCCCTTCATTTACTTTACTATTGCCTTCCCTTTAATTTTACTTTCTTGCCCTGGCCTGACTTTCCCTCAGTTTCTCCGATCCATTACTTGCTGGTTACAGTCAAAGTCATGTCATTAAAGAGGCACCCATTGCTATTGCCGGCCTAAACCTCCTCTCCACTTTCCCTCTACACTCAATTCTTTCCGAAGCCTACTTTATTTTAGTCCACTCTACCTTTCTTTAATAGTCAAACATTCCCTTTTCAATTCAACCATCCATTTCCTACTATTAGACAGACCTCTCTCACTCTCTACGCTCCTTAAATATTGCTCCAAATTAAACCCGTGCACACAACATACCAATAATAATATTATACAAATCCGGAGCCATTGCACAGAATGACCATTATAATCTAGTATACCTTACTCAACATCTATCTACCCTCCCAAACAATATCAAAAAATACGACGCTCAGCATAAATAGTAAAGCAAAGAAATATTAATCCTAGAATTTATGTCCAATATCCACCCCATATGCTATTAAAATTCTTTATGTACGCCTGCACCCACGTCACTTTTTAATAGGGTATCTTCAATTAACATTAAATTCCCCAACTTGCATCATTAAAGCCAATTCCATACTTTTTCTACGTAACCAGCATAAAGATACCAATCGGGCTTATGGCACTAATTATAAACAGAAGAAATGCACAGTGGTCCCCATGCACGGACGAATTGTGTTAAAACGTAGCTCACTATATTTTGTTAGGACGCCCATAAAGAAATGGTTTGACCACGCTAACTTTTTCATTGAAAGATCTTGAATATGTCCTATTAACATTGTGTAAAAGGTGAAATGCCGAAAATAGTTTCTGTTGCAAACATAAAAACATTTAAGAAATACTGATTTTAAGTTTTCTAAGCACTGAAACACACATGATGATTGACAAAAGATATTAGTGCGATAAATGGATGAATATAAACATGGCTGTGGCTTAGTGAGGCTAATGACATTAAAGCCCACCGTAAATTATGTAATAGGAAGATGAGTGCTATTTCATCTGGTATTATTACAGATATTATAATTTACTAGAGGGTTATAGAGAAGATAATCCTGTCAATGCGTTATAGCTAGGGCGACACCATGAGGCATATTATTATTGTGAAAAGAAGTAGGTGGCAGTGGAAGGAGTCTATTTGTAGTCGTCGCAGATTGAGTTTATGAAGAGAGAAAATGAATGTGGTGGTGGGATATAAAAAAGGGCGACTAAAAATCGTGGATGTAGATTTGTGTTTGGAGTCGGGGAGTGCGGATTTGGTTGGCGAGTAGCTGGGCTGTCAACAGAAAAGAGTGACTGGGATGAAACGGAAGGACGGACAGTGAAGTCCTAATGGAGAGACTCATCAGATTACGATGACAGAGCTATGGGATCACTCATCCTTTTTCCTATTGCTGTCCTTTAGCAGATTTTCTAGGCTTTCCGCTGCTCCTCTATTCTCATCAGTCGACATCTGAATGCGAGCGACTAGGAAAGCAAAGGGTGAAGCCTCCTACCAGCCGGCCCACACAAAAGGGTTACCTCAAATCTCATCTCAATTGGTCAACGGATGAAAGCCAGAGATGTGTGTGTGTTTTTAAAAGGGATGTGAGCAACGCCCTGGCCTCCACTTTTTGGCACTCGAGAAAAAATGAGTGCGCGATGGTGAGGAGGGCTTTTTCAGCGCCCAACGGCATATAAATCTCATTGTTTCCAATCTCAGACGCCCCACGTGTCCTTATGAATTCTCTCTTGCTCATGAAACATGAAAAAACGGAAGAGAACACGAGATGCTCCCAATTCAACTACTTAACTACTTCTATCCACAGAATTCACGGAGCCAACTATAAAATAAACATTTCACCCACTGCATGTCTAAGATCTCTCACTCACTCACTCACTCACTCAGGTAGCATTTTCCATTTTAGTTGCTTTTTTGGAAGTTTTTTCCTTGAGCATGCTATGATGATGTAGTTATCCGTTTCTAAGAGAGGCCACTAAGTCCAGCTACGAATTTCCGCACAATTAGCGCACATTTACTGCATTTCCAGTTTACAACTTTTAGAAGTGCTCAACTCAATATCTGCATTAATAGTACATGGCACTCCAACTGTAATTGAGTCATAAACATAAACCACGCTCGTTCACTATGTGGTCACACTCTACTCCTACTTTACTAGTACTGGGTTAAAACAAATATTATAGGCACTGTGCTTCCTAGTAGTCCATGCACGTTCTGTCTTTCAATGGGGAAATAATTTAAAAACTAAATCCATGTACGTACGTGGCGTGGTACACATCTGTCACGAAACCTTTTTATAGAGAAAGTTGAAAAGTAGTATTTAATGTCCCCACACGTGATTGCTAGAACCTCAGCTATGTACTTTATCAATCCATCTTGACTAGAATTGTAAATTGAAAATGATCTATACATTCATAGTAGTAAGTTCTATTTGGGATAAAAAACACCTGCACCGAAAGGAGCCAAAGCAATCCATGCTATGACTCTTTCTTTTACTGAAAAACTAACACTCATAGCCCGAGCTCCATAAATGCAAGACAGACTACGTTCCCAATTCCAAGGATACCTTTTAAATGCATATATCAGATAATAAATAAAATAAATGGCTATATTCGGCGCAGACGGCACACAGGAAGCCAAGTCCTGGATTACTTTCGCGAGCTTCGTGTGCCAAAGTGTAGGTCACAGGTGAATTGTCCTGTCTGACGGAACAAGGAAGATTGACAGGTGACGGCTTCCAAAGATAGTTGAGGTAGGTATAGCATAACTACTAGCCCTTACACCACATCAGTATAGTCTGAGTATAAAAATATCAAACCCTTGTATCTGTTTCTATGCGAAATCACTGACAAAAGCTACCCGCTAACCACAATTCAGTGTCGCAAAATACAATATCTGCTGCAGTGACATATTTTCGCCAATGAAAGCATGAAAATCACATTCTTTTCTTAAATTCTAAACTGTGTTTAACGGGTGAGATGCTAAAAATTTTGTTTTGTAGTATGTAACAGGAGGAGACTGGATGCTCTCAAGTTCGGAAAATGAACTCCTCATCACCACAATAGAAAAGCCATAGAGAAAGAATAGGTTTTTACTTAGTAGAGTCTGTCTCAAGTCTCACTCCGTTCAACAACACGACAAAAGCTGTGTGTTTACGAGGAGTCAATGTAGAAGGAAAAGGAACATGGATATCCTCGGGTGGATGTGAATGTGGATGGAAGGAACTGAACTACATTCTGCATATAATGTATTTTGTCTGTAGAGGAAAACAAGAGTTGGCCTAACTAGTATAAAAATAAAAGCGTGCATAAAACGTGAGCTTACTCTCGTCTTGTTCTTCTGTGTATAGTAAAAGAGAGTTAGTTGTGAATCGAGAGAGTTGCATAGCATTGGATGGTACTAGTAACTAGTAGTACGTAGTAGAGCTGTGCATGTAGCAAGTAGCGTATGATATACTAGGAACAATGTGCTAGATAAGTAGGACTAACTATAGTTGTCGAGATGAAGTAGGGAAAATAGGAGGAATGCACTTGATTCTTTGTAGTAGTAAACGTATCTGCGGAACAACGTACATAAATAGTGGAGAAGGGTCGAGGAGTGGAGCAGATGTATTTCTAACACACATATATAAATAGTGCAGAGTAGAGGTAGGTAGCTAAGGGCTTCTATTCACATCCATCCATCCTATATATAAATATAAGCCTTCTTTTCTGGAAAATACTAGAGCCACGTTCTTGTGTGTATAGAGAGAGAGAGAGGTAGCTAGGAGATTCCTCCCGGTGCGGTTGTTCCTAGCTTCCTAAACATACAAGTCTGCCGCACTTTGGAGGTGGATGGGAATGGAGCGCGGTGCAGTGCACTGGCTCTCTTTTGCCTACTTACTCCTATTAGAAGTGTCTGTATCTGTATGTACTTGTTGTGTATGTGTAAGTGCAGGGTTTCGGGAGACTGTACTACAGTCTCCTATAGTAGACATCGTCTCTCTCTCTTCTATGAGTTCATTCATGAGCACTGACCCTCACAACATAATACCACTCACTCCACAACTCCAAGACTCTTTTCTCTTCCTTCTCTTTCTCCATAGAAAACGATTTTGGACGAGACCTATCCAATGCTGCTCCCACTCTCCTCTCTCTCTCTCTCTCCCACACACACACACACACGCTACGTACAACACTTGCCTTCGAGCATGTTAAAGTAGTGAGAAGAACCACTCTAAAATCCTAGAGACTCTCGACTTGAACGACTTCGTCTTTTCATTCAATTTCCTTGTGAAGGTCTCTGACTTTCCTTCCCTACTCCACTATTTACCTCCTCGGCCTCCTCTCTCTCTCTCTGTGCTGCCGCTACTACTCCTCCACGCTACACCAGACACACAACCACCACCATCCACCAACCAAACTAAGAATGGATCCACTCAACTTCACTTGACTTCAATTTAACTTCCTCCTTTCCCCGCTCCCTATTCATTCTATTTATAAGTTCCTCTACTACGGAGGAAAAGGCAAAGAAACCTATATCCCTCTCTTCTTCTCTTCTTTTTGTGCGTAAGACCTACACCTACTTCTTTCCTTTTACCTCCATTCCAATAACTTCCAATTCAATTTCGCACAATAAACACAAATACACGCACTACAACTACTTTCCTTTCATTCACACCTCCTACAAATAACTTTATGTACTTTCTAACCTCTTTATGAATAATGGCAACCCTACAAGTTACATCATTAGAAACATGGAGCTACCTACACACAATTACATAACTTTACTATACTACTACGGAGAATATTGTGGTACGCAATAAATGCCCTATTTAATACTAATCTGCTAGCATCTGTGTAGCAGAACCGTTAACGCTACAAATAGTCCTCGTTATAAAGATTCCGCTTACAAAGCTCCTTGGGACAACATTTAGTTATTTTGTTAAAACATGATAATAAAAATTAGCATTTATTATAAATGCAGCAAGACTAGAATTAATAACGAGAACTAAATTGACAACAAACTAAAATCTAATTATTTATGTAATTTAAATTTTTCAGAGGTCTTTCATCAATCACAATAGCAGAGCAAAGATAAAAACAAAATTTACGTATAATAATTAAAGTTCTCTACTTTTCTGTGAGATAAAGTGTACGTAGTTTAACGATGTAATTACTAAAACTGCCTGACTACGCACGTCGCAGGAGGAAACCTATAAATAACTTGAATGAGTCTGAGGAAATAGTTTAATGAAATGCAGCAGTAGGTGACAGTTAATAGCACAAATAATGCCTAGAGTCAATATATGTGAGAAAGAGGAGAGATCGCAGGATGCTAGTATATCCGGGTAGATATAGTTAGTTATATAGTACAGCTATGTATAATCTTGCTGTCGAGAGAGTAGTGTACGCTGCGGTGTGCGTTGTGTATTGACGGGGAAAGCTAACGGTAAATGACTTAAATCAAGTCAGAGTGAGTTAGGGAATAAGAGGGAGAGAGAGAGAGAGGCGCAGTGATAAGACGAAATTGCGAAATGTTCAAGAGATAGTCAGAATGATAGAGTGAGGTTTCTATTAAGAGCAATAATTTGTCGACGGGTCATTTCAAGTGGAAAATGTGCCTTTTTGGAGTGAGAATCCAATCAAGTTGGGAAACAAAGGCGGGATGGGCGGGGCAGTGTTGATTTGGAGCATTAAAATTATGATGTGGTGTTGGTGTTAGGCTGAGCGAGATAGAAGCCGCTTACGTAACATCCACACACTACTTCACAAAGAGCGTAAACGGAATCAGGGAACTGTCCAATTGAAATCCTTTATAGAGAAAACGTTTCTCTTCCGAGCACATACTTAATATTACGCTATAGACTGTATAAATATATTAGATCATTTGTTTGATCAGAACGAGCTATATATTTAAGTCTGAACATGAATTCAACCAAATAATAGCTAGGTGTCTGATATATTGGACATAAGTACTTAGGAAGTTTTGTTGTGGTGGTGGTCCAATGAGATGACAATGGGTTGACTTGAATTAAGGACAAGTTGTTAGTCAGTAGATTATTACTTGAAGCCCGCTGCCAATGGTGACAATTAATGTGACAAGTAGGATGTAGTATGTTAGGAAGGTGCAGGCAGGGCAGGGTGATTGCATTAGGAGAACTATTATCTTTTTTTGTGTACAGTTGTAAATCGGAGTCGAGGAGGATGTATTGCCGCACTACTGCTCATTGTTCCCTTATTTTGAAAGGTGGACTTTTGAGAGAAAAGCACAATGAAGATCCAAAAGTAAAAAATGAGGATTTGTATTTGGAGAGAGAAGCGTTTTAGAGGCAAAAAGTGTTTCCTTGGTGTATTTAGACACAGATGAACGTGCAGAAGGCATAACACACAAGTCGGCACAGAAAAGAACTTGAAAGTAATGAGAGGCATTTTTATACGTAAATGTATTAGTTCCTACGGGCATTTGTCATGAAAGTTTTTTTGTGTGGAGATAGGGAGCGTACGTAGGGCAGAGTTTTTCTGGGCTTTTGTGCAGATTTGAAATGAAATTGGGGCGAGAGCGTGTGCTGAAACCGGTAGTCGACGACTCCGACTGTTGCTTCGTGTAAAAAGAACTAATCTCTTGGAAAAGGCTCCGTTCCTAACAAGGGGAATATAAATTTTCATTTTCTAGGAAAAAAGTTTCATTTTGCAAACTGACTGAAGTTTAGGTTTGATTGTGAGACCCTTTTGTCCAAGCCACGCGTTCTCCTGGCAGATGTTTTTCACAGAAATGTGGAAAATCGGAAGGATGCCTATAAAGAGTGTCTGGACAAGGAGCACTCACCAATCTATACACATAACTAAAACTAAAACTAACTCTAATGTATGGAAGCAAAGGGCTTTCCACTCTCCTACAGCAGCAACTGGAACTGACAAACAAGAAGAGGAGAGCCAAGTTGTTACTGTTACTCTCTCACTTAATTCATAAGTAATATAATATCATGTATGTATGTAGGTATACGCATATATCCTCTCGCTCTATATCCCTCGTTACATAAAATGGATTAAGGATAAAATGGATATTATTATCCTCCTTCCCTCTCTTTCATCCTTTCACATTTATAAAATGAGCCGAGAATTTAACTTAGCATTTCTAGGCAGACAAGAAAAATAAAATACTCTACACTGCTCAAAATATCCAGGACAATCCCGTAAAATGTTTCTCATTTTTAACTGGACGGAGCTTAAAAGTCTCCTAATAGCAGACTGCATGTGTGTGTCTTGTAGCATAAAGTAATAAAGGAGCGTAGTATTTATTTGTGAATGTGCTGATTATGTTATAGAATGCAAACTTGGCTTGACTACAATTATCTCCTGCTTGTAAAGATACTAGTAGGTGCAGCATGCATGATGTTCGTTTTTTAGACATACTACTACTACAAGCTGAAGAAACTTCAATGTGCCATTAGCATAAATTGTTCTAGCGATAAGGTCCTGGCTAATGCTAGAAAAATTCATTTATGTATACATAAACAAGTAGATTGTGCGTAGTTTAGTTTACATTTTAATTTTGGATTCTGTCTGGGAGATATGAACCCATATGCATGCATATGTGATAATAATGGAAAGAGTCGGGCTTTAAGCATATAGGAGCATTTGGGAGAGAGAGAATGAAGAGCGTTCTGCTACAACAGAGCCCAACAATAATAGGCAGAGTAGACTACCTACTTTCATACATATTATACTTAAGCTGGTTACACATGCATAGAACACAATAGACGGCATATTATTATTATTATTCTGGAGATAGACACATAGAGAGTGGATGGATGGATGTACATAGAATGTAGTCTTGCTTTGCTGCCCTTTGCGGAAACCCATTTACACACTTGGACTCTCTTCAATCAATATTCAATATGCACACTGCATGAATTACTTGAATTTCTCTCCATTTCCATATCGATGAGCTTGAATTTGTGGCAAAGTGCTGCTCTGTGTTTCCTTTTATTCTCTCGACTCCTCACTCACTCACTCAGCTCAAAAGGCTCGAATCTAATTCTCATAGAATTTAATATGAAATGCAATAGGTAGACTTTTCACTGGCTCCCACTTAGTTTTTCTATGTAGACAGACTCTCTGCCTGCATTTATAGGCGGACAGACTATGAAAGCCTATAGCAGCGAGCTCCTTCCTTTAATGCTAAGCGGATAGTAAAATAAATACGGCTACGTAATATGCAATATCTGTCTGCGAGGCAGTAGATAACATAACGTAACATATTTATAATAGTGGCCGTAGTTGAGTAGGCACAGATAGGTAGGTAGCTACTACTAGCTACACATAAATACATAACACATTCATACTTGTATGGGACAAACGGCATGCAGTAGCAGATGCAGATTTTCATGAAATTATTCAAAAACTTCTATTCGCTCTGCTAGTGCGTTTGCCTTGCCTTAGCTGGGATGGGACCCTTTCCCTCAATTCCTGCCAAAGCAATGCGAGCCAAGCCAACCGTCTCTTTTTCCACTTTCAACTCTAACAAATTTCACTCAGAAAATGGAAAATAACATGAATACACATTATTAATTCTACGGAGGTCGTAACTCAACTCGTCATGGTACACATGCCGACTCATCCTTTCATTTTATAAGCACAATATATTTTAGACTCTGTTCCACCTCGCACATTCATACTTTATCTCCTCAGTTTACACAGCTACCTAGACTCTCGACTGCTTTTTGTCCAAATCCGAAAGTCTCTAAGAAGGGTACTCACTCACTCTCCGCTCACCTATACTCAACTCATCCATCTGCATATCCACTTTTTCTACAAAAAGGACCTAATTTTCCTATGTCAAATATTTTTCCTATAATACGGAATGCACTGAAGTATGGAGAGTTGCCTTGCCATACAAGCATATGGAGAAATGTATATAGGTCGACTTGGAATATCAATTCACTGAATTTACTCAGCCCTTTTATTTTTATATCAACCATTTAGTATATTCCTCCATGTTATTTACAACGGCACACATTCAAACAAATAATATTGCTCAACCTACGAGCATTATTATGTAACTACTCTGTAACTAATAAATGCAAACAATGGATTACTATGTCAAAAAAGGCCAGAGTGTAACTAAATTCCTCTTATCCCCTTCCCATACACTAATTAAAAACACAAGTTCACCATTTCATACTATGTTTCCGAACCCTATTAATTAAACATACGGATTGTACGGAACTGTGACGCAATAGCACAAACAATAAAACACAAAGCCATTGATTATAAACTAGATTTGGCGTCATTTTAGAGCCATAACTTCATAACCTGATAAAATAATCAAATCCACACAGATTAGCTAAGCCAGCCGATTTTAGTAGTGTGCATGATTTCCAAGGAGTTTCGTAATTATCTTCCACGCCCCTCTCTTTTCAAGTTTACGTCAAAAGAATTTAAGCTTAAAAAGTAAAAATAGAACATAAAGTTAAAATGCATCTATCTCACTACAATATCGTTTCAAAAGTTTGAAGGATATGAAAAAGAAGGATTCATTATTAAAACTCTGACTTTTTGTTTATATTTATGTTCAGAGTCTCAGAGTTGCGTATAGGTAGTGTGACACTAGTGCTTGTCTGATTTCTTTTGGAACACGAGAAATGTCATTAGGCTATTATTATTTTCTTCATTTATTTTCACCGTTCCATCCAGTAGTCAGACATTCAGCGAGTCGGAAGAGAATTACTTTGTCTGTATAATGTCATGACATGATATTAGTTGTTCCTGGTCACAATGGATTGACATATGGACAACAGGCTACTATAGGTAGCTGCTTACTCTTCTCAAAAAAACTCTGCTTTGCATTTATTGCTAGACTAAAGTATGGCCGTACATCAATAACAACAAAGAGAGAGAGAAAGAGAAAAGGTAGAAGATATAGGCTATTACCCCTGGACGCTTGTATAATAAAAGGAAAAAAAAATATTCAAATGAAATGAAAATGCAAGAGAAATTAATGGAAGTGGAGAAAAGAAACGTTTTCTATGTATCTTGTTGTTGAAGTTGACTATACTTTTAGGAAACTAGGGTCCCGATCGAAATTGTGGTCTCTAAAGTAGTAGATGTAGGTATGTCGTATGTCCACATTTTTATGTAGGATTGACAAAAGGAAATGGGTGAAACAGTATAAAAGCGTGAGATGGATGGAAAGTTTTGAAATGGAAGTTATATAGCACGGAATGATATCAGATGGGAGAAAATGTATTACTCCTGTAGATGTAGGTATGAATTTGGGATGACGGGAGTGCTTGTCTAACAAACAGCAGTAAAACATGAAAATGTGGGCGAAATGGAAGTAAATTGTCAGAAAAAGGGAGAGTATACTGTTCACGGTGCTCCTAGTTAAGTAGTTGGACTTTGCAAATAAATATTATGAGGAGTCTGAGAATTGGAAATACATATTAATAATATTTCTCATGCGGCTGGCTGGCGCGTCGAGGTTAAAGTAGAAAAGTAGAGAAGTTTGAGAAGAGGAGCTACTACATGCAGTTAGTGACTAGTATTAAGCCGCGCCAGCAAAGAAGGCAAGTATACTAAAAGTCAAAAGGAAAAGAGGCAAAAGTCCGTCCGTCGTGTGGTGGTGGAAAGGGACTGAGTGAGTCTGAGTGATTCTGGTTTTAGTTATTGTAGGCGTAGGTACATGAATACATTACTCGTACATGCATTCATAGATTTCTACACTAGTCAGCTCAAGTCTGGACAACATTATACGATAGGATACACATGTAGTGATTAGATGGACAATGAGAAAGCATGTCTGAGTTCATGTTGTCGTATTCGTATATATAGGTTGCGTGTGAGACGACCAATTGATTTCATCATGTACATTCCTACTTACATACATTAAATCCATAGAACTCTTACTAAACTATTAGGATGGATTTGGATAGACTTTCTTTCTCTGGAGTCGCTTTTTCGTCTGTGTGTGCCGTACCTGCTGCCTGCCTGCCTTGAGTCGAGCCTCTCTTTTTCTCTCTCTCTCTCTCAACTCAGTTCGTTAGTAGTGAGTTGTAGTGTGTGTGGCAGTGCTCAATCGCTTTCCTTCGCCTTTCCTCATTCACTTACTCACTTGGTTGTCTCAATTTTATTCTATTCTCCTGTTATGTGCTTCTGATCGATAGCTCTACTTATATTCTATTTACTAATACTTTGAGGCCCTGTATGTGTATGTATACGTATACTATTATATCTGTCCATATGCACACACATAGCACTAAATCATACATCTATGCATTGTCTGATGGAAATACTTAGGAGTAGTTAGTTAGTTCCTTTCCTTCGTCACACAACTAATACTTATGTGGCATTAATCGGATAGATAGAACAACTATGAAGCCTTAAGCCAAATCAGACAAAACCAAAGGCTTTAGACAGGGCTCCTGCTTCCTTTACCTGCAGTACACCAACCAACTGCGACTCAAATCAAATGAAATGAAATTTACCAAAAGAACCTATCTCGCAACCCAATCAAAATCAAAGTTTCCACTCACATGCATGCATCGTTTTCTTATAACTACCAAAACTTTATATATTTCTAGCACTACTGGTTACGTGAACATCTATAATTTCTCTCTCTCTCTCTCTCGACTCGACTAAGTTAGAACTAGAATAATGCTACAATGAATCAACAAAAATACGTTTACCTATCTTGCAAAGACATATGTATAGTTCGAGCTGATATAATTTACGGCAAAGACTAAATTGCACTATGTTCATGTCTAGTATAGCGTCTAGCCAGACGCTAGAGTATAGGTAGGCGCTAAAAAATATCTTACCTTAGATATAGGAACTTGCCAAATAAGAGCAATCACTTCTTCCCTACATATAAAGTCAACAATATCAACTTGTGTAAAAACATAGTAATCTACTTTTCCTATTCCTTTTTAACCGAATCAACTTTAAATATATAGAGCGACTTGAAGTGAATATGGATATTTCACCATTTTACAATCTTTCCTTAGCCATTCAAATCCATTTCCCTTTACCAAATATCTCACATAGCTCTCAGACTGCCTTACTTACTGCTCCTTTGCAATATACTCACTCAATCCCATTTTCCATACCCGACCAACAACAGTGGGCTTGTTTTAGCCATTAGCAGCATGCCTGAAATATTATTTCTACCAGAAAGGAATAAATCCCTTGACTTCAAGCCACTACTTTCTACCATGTTAAAATGTGCTCCTAGAAGAACATCCAGAATTCATGTCTTAAATTATATTCTTCTAAATATAATGCACGGCAGCTATGGAAAAACACAACAAAATTAAATCGCTAGGAGAATACCAATGCCCAATTTCACTTTCTTTTCCTCTGTTTCATTACTTACACAAGCTAGAAATTAACCATATCTCAAATACTACTCTTTTCTTTGTTTATTCTTTTCCAAGAGTTCACTAATCGGAATTCTCCTTCCTTTTCCCCGTGTTAATGTAAAGACTTCCTACATCTATTTACCTAATCCTTATAACAGATATACGGAGCACATCAGCACACTTTTCGCCTTGTTCAATTCTACCTAATTACATATTAATTTGTATAACAAAGTAAAGTAACGCTGTAGGAAAAATGATAGAACCAGGAAAATAGAAATCAGACGGAAAAGAGCAAATGTTTCAATATATACCTACCTACATTTTTATGCATCTTACTAGGCTGAACCTTGATTGCATATTAGACGAAAAGGAAACGAGTTTTTTGCTTTCTTCTTCGGGAGATTTTTTTTCTTGTGGCTTTTAACTGTAAAACACAAAAGGAATGTCCTGTTGATGTCGTGGTTAAGAATGATGACTAGTGACTCATTTTCCCATATACAATCTGTGTGTATATGTTTATACTAACGACATCAAGAAAGACGGAACATAAAACGGCAGAACATTGCATGACATGGCCAGTCTGGCCAATTTAACGAAATCAAGACAGGCAAAGCAAATGCCGGCCAAGCCAGCTGTATTTCTTTAACATTAGAAAAACATAACCGATGCAAAAAGTGTAAATATAAATATAAATGGTATTGCTAGTGATATTTAGATGCAAAGTAAGGTATCTAATATAAAATATTATGATAGTTGTGGGGAAATAGTGCTAAATTTTAAGTAGGCATCCTAAGTAGCAGCGGTAGAGAAAAGAATAGTAGCGTGCTAGTTTTATATATGAAAGCCACAAAAGTAGGGATAGTAATACGCCGTAGGTATCCCTATTACTATAATTTATTAGGGAGAATAATATGGGATAGATTGTAGTCTGACTACGGAGCTTTGATGGATTTAGCGTGTGGATTGAGGAGACAGACTGCACGGATGGACTTTTTCATTTTGAGTTGAAAAACGGGCAAATTGAAATGAATCTGGATTGTAAACACGACAGTAATAAATCAAATGTATAACCCTCGACTCAAATCAACTTTACTTGTACATATCCGCTCTAGTATGTAGTATATGTCTACTGCGTAAAGTAGGTAAACATAAAAGAGAGTTGGCGCTATAAGGATAGGAACTTTTACTTGCGAAGGTTTTACATAGTTTCCTACATTTCATGGAAATTGACTGGACTGGACTCATAGAAAATCGAGTAAAGTACATACATACATTGTAAATAAGTTGGGGCAAACCCTCTCTCTCTTTCTCATCTCTTATCGGAGCTCATTTTCATATGGAGGAATATTCTGTCCCTTATTTTGCCTATTTATTGTGAGAGTAGTAAGTATATCTAGGAATCTAATATGTAAGTAGCACAGCAGTAGATATACGGGAAGGGGAGATGAATAGAAATGTCGGTCATTTACTAAGATTTCACAATGGCTTTTGAATATAGTAACTCAAGGGAAATTTATGCGTAGATTTTCACCCAAAACACACAGCCGCATATGGAGCGAGGGTAAAACTCTATTTTTCTGTTTCATTTCATTTTTCCATCGAATCGAATTGAAAAAGGGTTCTTTTTCACCTAAAACAGATCAAGTTAGACGAATCTCGGCAGGATCTCCTATTATTTGGGTAGAAATAGAGAAAGAGAGAGTGTGTGTTGTGTTGTGTGTGTGTGTGTGAGCAGGCAGACACGGGCTGAGGGCACTCACCACCTTTCTAACTGTTTTATATAATGTTCGTACACACTTCACGTCACAAGTTGCACTCTCTTCCCCACTTTCGTCCTCAGACTACTGTCATCCTTTAGCACAATAACCCACTGCCACTGTAACGCATGTCGAAAAGGAATCAAGAACGATTACTAGGAATATACATACGTAATGTACATACATAATCATCCTATGGAATAGCTAAGTGCTAATGCTCTACTGTGACTGAATGAGGAGAGATGCGATGGGGTTTCCCTAAAACGAAATAAACGGCTCAGCTCTTTCAACTCAATTTCAATGTCATTCCTTTTTCAATCAAATCAAATGTTAACCTTTTCTAGTGATTTTCTGTAACATATTCTATGCCCATCCACTTTATGTTTGTAAACCTCTTTTTGAATAAAAATCCATGGGACTCTGAAAAATTGGCTTTGAACTGATCTTAGGCAGGCAGGGAGCTCTATTTATTGTTAGCACATAAGTAAATAATGCTTGCAGCATTTCAAATGCTTAGGGCCAGCCACCACACGACCTAATCTGACACAGATCCGCAACTTTGACAACATTCAAGTTAACTTATGAGTCCCTCACGTATTTTCTACCTACTAGAATGTATCTATAAGCGCTAAGCATGTCGTAGGAACTGCATAAGTAATAAAGCCAACCTGACCGTTCGATTTCTCTATAGCAGATCGACATCCTATAGCTTTTACTATAATTATAGCCGTGAGTACTTCCGTATAAAAGTGAGTGTGCTTTATTTTATCTACTCTCACTAGCCCTCCAAGCCTGGATACCCGTAGTTCGTCTGGAAGAACACTTTTGCTCGTCACATCAATGTCAATGGCAGCCTTAACCTGAACTCAACTCTTACCACCACCGAATAAGACTCTCTTGACAACAATAAAGTAAACTTGGAGGATGGCGTTTCAGCTGTTTAGCCTTTAGCATTCTCAGCATCAACATGTGCACACTAACCTCAACGAAGGCCAACCGAACCCAATACTTTCATACTTTCGTGTGTACCTACTTTACTGCACAAACACACATTTTCATATTACTTGTTACGCCTTTTTATGCATAAACTAAAATCCCAGATTTTCAATTTATGTAACAATAATCTAGAAAAGTGTAATTATAAAATTACATTGAATTAGGGGAATTGAATTCCATGTGGAAACAGTCTACCGTAAATTTGCAAAATATTAATTCCCTTATGTTCTACAAATCACTATAAATTGATCAACATGCACATTTTGGTGTTGCACAACGAGTCGCAAAGGAATTACGGCATAGCGTTTATAAATTATTCCCATTATTATGCAACCAAATTGTTTTGTATGGTTACATAATGGTAGAAATACAATGTACTCATGTAATTAAAAGGCAGTCCTATAGTTTCCATAAGACTTTAATTGCAGAGTAATTGTCAAAAAGCCGTTCTTATTATTATTCATTAAGTTGAAACAAGGCAGAATTATGAAATTGAGAAGAGGTCAGGATGAGTCAGGATTGCAAGTTAAGTCAAAGTATACTCGTACTCGTTTGTGATGTATGATGAAACTAGGAATAAGGAATGCATTTGAAACATTTAATAATACGTCTGCAAGCAACGTCTCAATTGAGTAAATCTCGTATGTGTGAATAGAATGTAGAATATTGCATAATGGTGGTTATAGTTGATAAACTTTAATTGCTCCATCCAGTTACAAGTAGATGCTAATTAGAGTCAAATAGAAATTCTCCTTTTAAGATTAATTAGTGCATTTAAGTTTTAGAATGGAAGATTATGTCATCAGAAAGGGAGAAGATACATACTTATTATCTAACGATGGAATGTTTCAATTTCCCACTGCATAGAATAATGAGACAGGATAAAAAGCTAATGAAAAGGAACATCTGAGAGAATGTTGGTAGTCGTAGCTAGAGCTACTACTATAAAGGATTGTAGTATATAATAATAATTGCCATATATTAATAATATATAGAGATGGTTTTTGAGTGTAGGAGAGTCGGGATTTGTGTGAATCCTCCATAAAGTATCTGCTGTGGCAGAAGAGTGAGTCTAGTACAGACGTAGAGATCGAGTCGGCTGTAGTACATGTAAGGAACAATATGGTTGACAATGACATGCTGTGTTTTGTATGGATGGGTGACTAGAATGGTTGCTTCTTCGCATTAGTTAGAAATACTTATGATGTCGGAGTTGCAGAAACTTGTGCAGATGCCCAACTAAGAAAAGAAGTTAGTAAAGTGAGTAGCTAATGGCTCAGCTCTGCTCATAAAGTACACAGCCTCAGTCTCAGTCCTCTCTGTCTGTATAATATTTGGAAGAGATAGAGAGAGCGAGAGCGAGAGTACCTATGCATTGTATGTGGTTGTAGTTAGTCAAAGTCCCGGGACCTCAAGTTTGACAATAAGTTGAACTGGACGTGATTGCTCGTCCGTCATAGAAAGTCATTGAAGTAGGAGCGGCGTGATTCTTGGCTCTTTCTCTCTCTTAATGCTTCCGTATTAGTTACTATCGAATGATGATGACTCGAGCTGGGAGAATTTATTTTTATAGCAGCAGATTCCATTGCACAGAACTTTCCGAGCTGACTGGCATCTAATTTCTGTCATACTTACATAAACATACTATAGCTACCTAGCTATGCTATAGTTGCAAGGACTCTGTTAGCATAGAACCAACACGAGTCATGTCTGTCTGATACATAATGTAAGGAGTCGGAAATGAATTGCTAAAGGACGAGGTAGATCCATGTATATTATCGAGATGAGTTTAGGGAAGAGGAGCAACATACAAGACAGATGAGAGAGAGAGAGAGAGAGAGAGAGGCTAGGGAAGAGTACACGATGCCAAGGAGGAAAGAAATCAATTGATTTTTCTTTTGTAGGTGGAAGTTGAGAATCCCGGTGGACAGAGTGGGACAGAAAGGACATGACAGACTAGACAGGCCGACCACCAAGGCAAAACTAACTATGACTGCTCTGGCCTGAATTTAATATAACTTAGTGCTCTTTCTCTCTGGCCAATGCCTATCCCCGTCTCTCTCTATTGTTGACTGACTCTTTTTTCATGTTCTAAATGTAAGGGAAAGGGAAGTATTGGAGTAAAACAAAGGATATGGCAACTTTGACGTCCCTCACATACTACACTCGACAATACTTGTTAACAATGCTACAAACATTCCTCATCTTACAATACAAAACTCCATTTGTCATACATACGTAGTAGCTACTAGCTATCCACTTCCTATAGATGAAATGAAGAATTCGAACCTCTCTTACCACACACAACTAAATTGTAGCAAGGAGAAGGTTAAGGAGAACCAACAAACTCCAATCCTATGAACTTTCTCCCTTCTCTCCATTCAATTGGCTTCTTTTCCTTGTACCTTCATTTGTTTTCCTCCTCTGTGAAATGCATTTACTTATATGGCTACCTATTTAGCCACTATATGTATATACAGTGTCTCTATAATAAAACGGGAAACCGTATAGCCAGTTCTATTTCCCTATAAAACTAACCTAGAACACTTAGAGAAAAGAGAATGTTGCATTTTTCTCTCTGTGCTTTTTGTGACGAACATCCCTTGTATGTATAGGATGTGAAGACGGAAGGATAAACGTAAATATGTACTACGTCCTCAAATCTTCACCGCTTATATGTATATCCTAGGCTAGAAGTAATATAAAAGGGAGAAGAAATCTATAGTGACTTCACATTCCGGATATATAGTCACAGTTAGATGCAATAATTAATAATAGAGCATTGAGAGTAGTAGGAGGGATGCTATTAATATGACGCTGCTCTGCTAGACTGATATTTTCTATGCGCGATTATTTGTTAATGTAGTTTTGTGAGTTTGAAAGCTTTTCTTTCCCCTGTCTCTTCTATTTAGCTCCCTGCTAATTCTTTCTCGGTGAAATGCAAACTGGCCCATCCTTACTCTACTATAATAATATCCTCCACGAATGAGCTGTGTATTTTTAGTTGCAATGATAAAAGGACACACAGACAAAGTACACGAAGCAAGGATATGCAGTATGTCTCTTTTCTTGTCGACTAGTATAATATTAAGTAGGAGCAGAATGCACACTTTGCTTTCTTTGTTAATCCGTGGAGACTGAGAGTAGATAATTGTAGATGCAGGAGCCAAATCATCAAATGTAAATGCAGAAGGAGTGCAAGGAGTCGGGGCATTGTACGTAGTCAACGATGGAGAAGAAGAAGAAGAAGAACTGAGGATGGACACATCCACTCAGAGCCAATACTAGGAACTGCTACTAGCTCCATAGCTGAAGACAAGACACACAGTTCCAGTTCACTTCTCAAACTCCCAGACAACACTTCCATAATGTTATGTACCATGAACGTAACTTAGCACATAAAACTTTCTCCTAACTCGGCATCAACAAAACTCGCAGCAGTAAGCTACAAAGTTTTCAGAGCTTGTATCAAATTGAACGTCATTGACGCTGACAAATTTCATGCCATTTTTCGTCTGTCTTACCGGACTCGACCGGACGAGCCCCTCATGAAACAATCACTCCCATTCACATACTCTTCTTCTTCTCCTCTCCCCATATACACTTATAGTACTACTACAACATAAGAGAACATAAGTAGACTCCCGCATAAGGCACTTCCTTGCGTAGGTGTCTATCTTTCTATCTAAGTACCTACAGAATACAACCATCTTTAAATAATATCTCCCTATATAGACAGCATAGGACAGAGTGTAGCTTTTTCAACGGAATCTAATGATCGAATGAGAAACGGAAGTCGTGAACATACAGATAAGTGTTTCTATTCTGCCTTCTTCCTATTTCCTACATTTCTCTACCCAAATTCTTTCTAACTATACACACATACTCAAATCTTCCCTTATGTAACCACTTATTGACTTCTTATTTCCCTGTCCACCATTACTTTTACTAGACTATTCTTCGACTTTCAATAATTTTCGGCCTCATTTTTTCATCTTGCAATCCTATAGATACTACTACTGTAATTCGAAAGGATATGTACTACCGCTATTGGTAACAATTGGCATAATCATAACAATTCGCGGGAATACACAAAGATTTAGATAACAATTCACGCAGGGATTGACATTTGGAAAAAATATTTAGTTTTTCTATACCATAGGACATTGGCATTGATTTTTAGGGATTTAGCAATAATCTTTGAAACCTGAGATGCTTTGGTCAAATACGACTTACCCTCTGTTCGTGGCTATTGGAAAACCATTGTTATAAAAATCTGTGGACATGACATTTATTAAGGGGAAAAGATCTCATGTTGCATCATTTACTTGGTACCCATCTAAGAGTAGATACAAAGAAAGGTTACGAAAGGAGCGATTAGGTACTGATGCTAGGTTTTTACATATCTACGCAGTTACTTACATAAGTCCGAATCTTTGTTATAAATAAACAACAAGGAAATTCCTGAGAAGTGGAAACATGAACGGCGTTTGACGCTTTGCTTTCGTAACAAAAAAGTATTGTATTTAAGAGGAAAACAAAATGTAATAGATAGCTAAAGACGCACAGTTAAGTAGTCAAATTATACAAAAGAATCCGCTGACCTCTCATCCCCATTTCGTCTAATATGTAGCGTTACCGTTGTAACTGACTATACTTCACACTCAACTGAACGCGAAAGTCATCTCTCAGAATTCCTTTCACAACCTCCATTCTCACATAATTGCAATTATCGCCCTCCAAATCCCACGCAGTTCTGACATTTGGCACTTGGCACTAGACAGAAATTATGCAATTATACGCCTACTTTAATTAGTTAAAAATAAACAAATAGTTTCTTACATTATGCGTCTTACTAATAATATTTGTGTTAACAATTTTCGATTTATTAGTGAGATTGAGTTTTTAAATGTCGCATTTTAATGGATGTATTAATAAATTGATTCCATTCCAGGAAATGGTACATTCTATAGGTAAAATAAATTGGGAGTTGATTAAAGTAGGATTTTGCTTTAGGTCGTTTTATATGGCCTGAGCGCAAGGGTAACTGGAACTTCTTGTATGCATATACTAATAGAACTTACTGTGAGTGTCATATATCATGATAAGAAAACTGGAGTGCAGATTTCTAAGAATTCCTCCAGGTCACTTTCGACAACTTTCATTTATGTTTGCCATCAGAAATATTGACTTTATTATTGAATTATATACGTCTCAGAATTTTTGGACTGTATGTACTTGCGAATAGTGTTTTATAAGGCCATTGTTAGATCCAACATTTGTTAGGAAACAATTCTTCTCTGAAACGTGATATCTGTCTGTACTGGGGCTGTCCACTTATTTGTTCCTTTCATTTTTCATTAACGAAGCGGGTGTTAAGGAAAGTAATATAATACTATAAATTGCGTTACATAAAGTGTGAAAACTCTGTTACATAAATTAATAGGGAATATGATATGAATAAAGAAAATGGACACCCTACCCGGGTAAAATACTCCAGACAGTCCAGACTGTGATAAAAGTAGTACAAATGAACCGTTAGGAAACGTAAAAATAATTGGCATGCAATAGCCAGTTATTTTTTGATATTTCCATAGCGTCACACGTTCAACATAAATACATACAGTAGGTAGTGGCGCTAACAAATCAGAGGAAGGCAGACACAAACAGTTTAGGATTTCTTTCAGTTAATAGTAGAGTATCTGTAGGTAGCAGTAGAGTAGACGTAGAGTAGGGGAATAATGTTGGATGGAGATGGAATTCATGAGACTGAGGCACAAGTGGGGATTTCTGATGCTATGACTATCCGGAGACTTTCAGATTCTATTAACCACGGGCTCTTGGCTCAACTCCACATCTCCTGCTCTCCTGAACTGACTGAGTTCAGATTCATGAAGTATGAAGTAGTCTACGGATGTAAAGGGAAATAGGAAAAAATTCAATGTCTACATAAACCTTGGTTGGGCAGGAGTAAAAGTAACTTTGGTGGGTAGTAATAACAAAAATCGTCGGGAGACAATTTTATCTGAGGATAATATTGTTTTTTATAGGAAGTAAAAAGGGAGATAGTGACGCAGGAGAGGAAGAAGAAGGTAAAGAGTGGCAGGAGAGTTTGTGGGGCGTATGGATTGACTTGTTAGCGGAAAAAACACAGTTCCTTGGGATTTTAAAAGCTATTAGACAAGTTGAAAAAAGTCGTGAGGAAGAGGATGGAGGAATTAAAGTTTTTTGCCCATGTTGTTAGATAAGTAAGTGTTTCTCGGAAAAAGACAGAAGGATCTATTATATGATATTAGTAACGTGTGATGTATTTAATAGTTGGAAACTTGTTCACACTCAAGTAGAGCCTTCGTTTTTATACACCTTATTTATTGTATTGTGCTGATTTCCAGAGAAATGGCAGAAAAGAGAAGTTCGAAGAAACTGAGGAGAAAAAAACAAACCGAACAACAATAATAATTGAAGGTGAGTTTGGACGTCATTGTTAGCTGCGATGCCCGCTCATAGTGCCCCACTTACTATATCTATAATGTGCACTACATAATATATTAGTTGAAGAGGCAGCCAAGGACTGAAACTGATTGTGAACTCTACTCAACTGTCTGCTCAACTACCAGGGGAGGCTTCCTCGGCTCAACTTGTCATTATTATTATTTGTGCTGGACGATGGATAGAAGCAATATTCTCTCCCTGCAAACCAAAACACTAATAATGCTCCCTACAGCCTTAACACAGCCTTAACATTACCTAACTATCACACAGACGTGAATACTATTACCAAAATCAACCTATAGCCTCCTCCTGCATCCTCAACTCAATCTCTCCTCATTTTTATCAGCGGTTTTAGCTTTACGAACTTTCCCCACCTTTTACATATGCCTAAGCAATTTATTAGCGCGTTCCATGCTCAAATTCACCATAGAAAACGGATATAATACTGTAGCGAAAGCATGAGATAGATGGCGCTGTTTGTTATTACTTGTATTTTGGTGACCCCAGTGACCCCATTTTTCCAGGACATTTCCATTTATGCCCCAAATTACACAAAGAAAGTGCAGATTAAATATTTGAAGCCGTGCAGGAGTTAGCTTGCCCACAGACAGACTCAAAAGTTGTTTCCTCCACTGAAAAATGGAATGAATTCTTCTGACCTTATAATTAGTATCCGACGTTTAATAGTCTTATTTAATCCGCGTTTTGTGCTTGGCCGCAGTGTTTGAAGGATTTTATAGATTGTGGAAGCTAGGATTGCTGGAGGCGCATTTTTCCTAGGAAAGACATTTATTTTAAGCAGCTCGTGTCAATGACACCTTATATAGTATTTATGTGTGTAGAGACTGGGGAAGAACGCATATTACTTAATAATACTATCTAATAATATAGATGGAAACTTTTATTTCACCAGTTCAGAACCCTCGGAAGAGAAAAGCCTAATTTCACTACATACGGAGAAAGTTTAATTGCGGTTCTAATTAAGTCTCATTCATTGCCATTCGTTAGAGCTAACGAACAGTAGAAAAACCAGAAAGCTTCGCTTTCTAATTTTGACAATTAAATACTCTCTCCTTTCTCTGCCTTTGTCAGCTTGACCTTTTGATCTTGATGCAGTTCAACCATTTCGTACTTACCCTCCATTCTTCCCCCTATTCCCGTCTTACGCTTTTCCTAAATAGGGGGAAGAAAGCCAATACAACTTTTAATAATCTCTCTCTCTATACATAGCGTCATATTATTAATTTGTCAGTTGTCATTAATTTATAATATCTAATTTATGATACTTAAGTACTGTCTCCGTCTACATTATAGATAGATTTTGCTATTATAGAATTAAATTGGAACTTTTAAAAGACGATAAATTATTGCATAGACGAGGAAAGTATAAAATAGAAGTGTTACTCGTATTTTTGAGGTAGAATTGGAATCAGTTAGCACATTTTAGAGCATGAAAGCATCCAAGTACTATCTCCAGGCCACAACAACAGCAAAGTCAGACTCCTAGTTAATAATTTCAATTAAATAACTAAGGTTTACAAATGTAGTGTAGCAATATGCCCCAGCGCAAACCATGTACTGGTTTAAATAGTGAAACGGGCAACTAATAAATAAACGACTCCGTTATCATCATTGCTCATTGAGTGAGTGGTACCTGTGTTGTCCATGATACTGTCTGTCTGTCTATCTATGTATTTATAAACTGATAATAGCTATGTACTTATATAAATCTAATGGTAGTACCTATTAATACAGATATCGGTTGGCTTTGCTCAAGATCATCCATACTAACTAGTAGCAGACCAGTAATACTATCTACCACTGATTTTCTCCCGTTCACCAACTCATTTTTTAGTGCATCAGGATGGAGGGGTAGCTCTGATTCTGATGGTGTCAAGTTTATATCCATGTAGGTACAATATAATTACGGACATTACTACGAATACCTACCTGTCGAAAGTTTTACCATATTTTTATAAATATAATAAATCTGAGTGTTAATATTTACTCATGGCAGGTGGGTTGGTGTTGTGTTGGTAATAATTTGCATCTGTACCTAGATATGTCTGTAGTATTTCAATGTCATTCCATTGCACCGTGCATCAACTGCTTCAGATATTTTTGTTATGTAATGTTAGATGATGTTTTGATGTTCTGCATTAGAGGTATGACACAGCTTTGTGGATATAGGTTTTTGTAATTTGATCATGCACTGATTATCTTCGGTTTTGGTGTATCGGCAGAGATGTAGGAGTAGTAGGTAAGTAAGTACAGGATTTAAAGTATGTGCTATGAGTGTGTTCAGTTTACTTGTGTGCCACAACGTCTGATGTTCATTCATTTAGGTACTCATGCATATTATACTTAACGTTTCAGATTGTATAGTTCCTTTGTATATTGGCATGCAAATCGTATAATCCACATGTGCGACAAAATAAATTGCTCAATGTAATGCATATAGTTATACGGGAGGACTGGCTGGATTTTCATTGACTTTTACATGAGAAAGATCGTCAGTTGACTGGATTGGATATGGACTGTTCTTTTTAGTCAGGTTATTTTGACAGTAGGTAAGCATGGATAGTTTGGTATCATGTGATTGCATTCATCGTCACTGCATTGTTCTTTTCATGCTCCCTCCTTCAATAATAACTCCATTGAATTCAATTAAACTTTCTCTCAAGTCTTGGCCTGTAATTCGGCTACTCAACTACAGATACTTATACTAAGCTGGCAATGCATTGTTGAAAATGCTATTATTTTTATTGTATGCTAATGTAAAATATCAAGGAGCATTGTAGTAGTGTACGTACCTATAGGCATAGGTATGTTGTTTCTCACTGGTATGCCCGCTTCCCTAGTAGATGCATCCCTAACAAGTACTCAACCAACCTGCCCATCTCATTCTCATACCCATACTGAATCTTTCTTTTGCCTATAATATTGTATACGTTTTGTATTGCGTTGCAAAAGTCACAGTCGTGAAATAGGAAATCTACGTACACACATACACAACCAAGAGGGAGTTTAAATAAAACAGTTTTGTATTACATTTGAGTGGAATAATATATCTGTAGTCGCTCACGTTCATCAAAACAGAAATGTCCTAGGAATAAAGTGCTTTTCCATTATGTAATTGTATTGATTTTTTAATGAATGTACATAGGTATTAAGGAGGATGAATGAAATATTATGTCCCTTGTCGTTTTGTCTTCAATTTTCAAAGTAACTGGTTTATTAAATAAATTCTTTCTACGCCTTGCCTATTATGCTGTCTGTTTGGATGCTCTTTGACTAGACTAGAGCAATTATCTTGTTGTTTACCTCCACACACAGCCATAGCCATGTTAATACTGCTTACTTATTACATTAATCACCTAATGCCCTCTCATAGTAAATTTCTATAGAATTCAAGTAGGTTGTAAATATGTGTACTAATTCATGTTCCTCCGTCTCTAGAAATAGGTGCACGTGTTGTGTGAAAGTTTTGCAAAAAAATAAGTGAGTAACTCGATGCGATTCTAGAAAGTATTTTTTTATTAAATTTGTATAATAATAGTATCATGATTGTATCAACTAGGAATCTTCTTTGTTTCATTCAGGTTTATATTACCAATAAATACACTATCGTCTTCTTTTGTAATAGAATTTGTTTTTAGTACTTAGCTATGCAAAGAGTGGCCTAAACCCTGAGAGAGATCTAGTAAGTATAATTCACATCGGTTCTACTGATTAATTATTCTTCCCTGTCTATGTATAGTAAACACAGATAATATTTAAGTGATAATGCTTTTGTTGTTGTGAAAGGGATAAATTATAAATGTTACGTTTATCTGTAAGACATAGCCTGGTAAAGGTAAACCTATTTGCTAATGACTATTTTGATAATGTTGTTTTGTTTGTTTCAAAGAATATTATGTTGTCAAGTAATTAAGGTTATTTTGAAAATTTATTTGGAACAGGCTCTATAGTATTCAATAGTAATTACGGTGTCATTTATTGAGGCTAAGAAATGAATTTAATTACTGTTCTTCAGTGGAAGTCCCTATCAAAAAGGCAATTGGAATTGTAACGGTGAAAATTCCCTGGCAGCGTATGTAGTGACGAGACTTAGATATTGTTTAAGTATAATATTAGTAACATTATTATGGTATTCGTCGTAACGTAATTAATTACTGGAGCAAGGTGTTTGAAACGTCCAAGCCAAGCCAACCCGTAGTGTGTAAGTAAAGTGAGTAGTTACACGGAGTAATTTATTCTAGCTATGACTTTCGTTATTTTTCTTGCCATTAGTTAGGGAGTAGAAGGTTCGTAGCGGCATTAAAGTACATTTATTACATTTTTATATGTAGGTGTATGGCGGATGGAGCTAGCTCGGTTCCTTTACTATTTATTTAGAATATACGCAATTCCATTAGCTGTACAGTAAAAAATTGCATAGATAGTTTCTGTCTGCATTGTGCTCACCGTGACTGAAAGAAATATGATAAAGTACGAATTTCTATTTAGAAGATTAGGTAAGTAGAAAGAAATAAAGAAAAGATTGATTGAATGAGTGGACCAATCAAGAGGAGTTCAATGTAACTTAATGCAATAAAAACCAGAGGCTTATGGAAAATCGCTTGATTTGATCAAAGAATTAATAGCCTATCCCTTTTCCTTTCCCCATCCAACGGTTCTAATAAGAGCCTTCGGTGGCTAGGCTGCACATTCTTAGACGTATATCTCGCTTCCCTAACGGCAGACTACGTGAGATTACCTACCTCATCGCCTCTCTGTCCTTATTGTTATTGAGGACATATCCTACCAACAGCAAACCATAACCAGTTAGATTTAAACATAAACCTTCCTCTACCTACCTATAATACATGCTATAAAGGTAAAATAATCGAACAGGGTCGGCTCGGATGAATGAAATGAATGTTAGTTACGTCGCAACGAGTTTTTCCAGGAATGGAAAATTGAAACAGGAATTGCATTTGGAGAGGGGGAAGGACGATGACAAAACCCAAGAGCACTATACAGGCACATAATATCCGAAGAACCCATTTCTAATATATTACAGCTATGTAGTACAACAATAATGCCCGGCATACTATACTTATAATAATATCTAATGTAAAATATGTACGTATGCGAGTCTCAGTCAGCAAAGATCGATTGGATTTCATCAGCGTTCATACTAATATGTTCTGCTCATACTTTTTACTGAGAAAAATGCTTTAACTTAGTTATTATGAGTTATGAATATACGGACAGGCAGGACCCTCGACTCCCTAACAAATAACTATAGGCAGAATGCATGCAACACGCCTACGCCTACCTGTACCTACAGACATACGCTATATCAGTATACTCATTGTGTTGCCCAGGTGTACAATGCATTTAACAGAAAAAGTTACCTATGACTAGTAGTTGGCATTTTGACTCAAAACAAGCAACTCACAATCAGTCAAAAATATATAGCCATATTATACTTACTTAGGAGTACATTACAGTGAAAAGAGACAAAATGAAAGCATGTCATTAGTGCTCTCCCTTGTAAATATCCACCCGTAGTAAACAAATGTGTAGCACAGAACCCAACACTGCTTTCTCAGTATCACTCTATCTTTACAAACTATGCATGTACGTCCTACTCCTAACCAACTATACTTATAGTGCTTGTTTGATAATGGACTTTCATTCAAATACATTTTCATGCCCTTCAGATAAATTATTTAAAATGCTATATGGAATAATACGCTGAGCTAATTAGCTAAGAGTGTTAATTATAGAGGATTTTTTGCTATACATATGTATGTCTTCAACTATATGCACTAATTGACTAATTATTAAATGAAACGAAAAACGAAACAATTTAGCAAGAATTTCTCCTTTCTTTTAATCTACATCTTTTATAAACACAAAATTACAAATAAATATAAAATGGTATTAAATTAAATCCTAAAAAGAAAATAAATTATTAAATTGATCGTCGTTAATTAATTACATGGTATCAGTAACGGGGCTGACTCTATTTCTGACTTGTGTGTCAGGTATTAAGAGGGAGGAAAAGGGAACCGAGAGTATAGCACAAGAAGATGAAAGTGAGCTGAGTGTTGCTTTGGTGGTGGCGACAACTTTAAAGGATAGAGGGGATATAAAATATTATAGGTTTTGAAAAGTTTAGTGGTGGAGGATTGCGGAGTGCGTGAAGCACTCCGCAGGGAAAACATCTAAAACATGTTGGCTGTCTGATGTGAGTTGCATAAAATAATCAAATGGCAGGATGGATGGACCATTTACCTGTGCTGTTCTTTTCAGGAGCAGTCACTCACTCGCATCACATTTAATCAATTCGACAAGAGAAGTAAGCGCATTTGATATCCGTAGCTACCTTTGCCTTCTAAACGACTGCAAATGGTTCATATGACTTTTATCCCTGGCACACAAAATCCAACTGCTTACCTATTCCTCCTTCATTTAGCTAATCCTATTCTTCTGTGCATACGTCCTACATACAGACACACACCGACATGCTATACTATACGTACATCTATGTAGCAATCACTTTTATAACTCCCTACAAACTTCTGTTCATACATTTAGTAGTGGATTCATATATGAAGCGAAAGTGTGCATAAATCTCCGGCAGTCCCTTCTCAACCATGTGAATATGCAATACAAAACAAGAGTCAGTAGTTAGAGTTAGTAGTGTCTATGCATATTGTTTTGTAAAAGATGAAGTATATTTTAAGACATGGCCAAGTTAGACAGATTAGAGTTAGCCTGCTCTTGTTTGAATGATAGCGACACAGAAGAAGCGTAGTATTTATTATAATATATCTGTTTATGATCTATGCGAGGAGATATTGCAAAGGAGAGAGAAGATATATTGATGATATCAGATGGATTTTACGAGGAGTAGAGCCAAGGAGCCAAGTCCTGCGACAGTGACAATATACTTCCATATAAACATTATAAATAAAGAGAGGGAGCAGGCAGGGAGGATGATAGTGGCTGTTTGCCGATAAGATATTAGTTGGGTGAGTGGCATGGCAGGACGTGTGAAAGAGCCTTGGGTGAGACAATGAGCAGGAGGAAGGGGATATTAGGCACCAGAAACTCATATATTATATCTTGGGGGTATCTTGCGATTCTTCCTATGACAGACACATTCTTTTCGCAGAGAGAGACAGGGAGAGAGAGAGAGAGAGAGAGAACTGCCGACTACCAAAACCGCATCCTTAAATATATAAAGTCAGTCGACTTGTTTTCTCCTGATTGTGTCTTGTGGGAGAGTGACTTTGTTCCCAGCCTGCCTGCCTCCTCCAATCTCTGACTATATTAGATAGCTACACATATCCTGTAAGTATATGCATAGCTATCGTATAAACGGAGCAAGATACTTAAGCGAACGCTTAGCTTTGCTTTTCTTCTTCTTCTGGCTTAATATTCGGTGGTTGTGTGTGTGTGTGTGTGGCTACATAATCATATGTTGAGTATACGTAGAAACTTGCAGCTCCTTGATTTTCTTAGCCATGCAGGTTGTCGTTTATTAAAGAATCCAAGGGAGAAAGGATGAACTGAGGGAAAGCTCAATCAATCACAGTTTACGGACACTATTTTCTCCCTGCTGCCGCAGAGCACGATTAAAAAATAAAATAATTACTTCAGCCAGCCAACCCCTGCCCTGCTTATCTATCTCATTCTCAACTGACTGCTGGGACTTGACTTGACTGCCTCACCAAACAACCAACAACCACTACTTTGACTTGACTGACTGTGTATGACTTACTGTTCTAAATGGCTCGCCTCTGGCAAAGGACAACTCCGTAGCTCTACGTACATAAAACTCGCTAAAAGACAGCCTCCCCAATTTTATCTGACTGAAGAATGACAAAAAGTTACGTGTGTGGCACTTTCCTCTAATCTGTATTTACCAAGCTGCGCAATGAACCCTTTCCTATAATATCATCTATTGTTATTCAATTTAATTCACCTGCCTCGTTGGGCGCTTGTCATGACCCCCCGTTGTTTTCCTTTTTTCATATCTTTCAACCGTCTTGCTCCACCCTCCCATTAATTTACCTCTCCTAACAAATCCATGCATTATGCAGTGACAAAAAATCCAATTTGTAGTAACTAAACTGAAATAAAATACAAACGGTGGATAATAAATAGCTGTATACTTACATTCTAATAAATATTACAAACAGATCCTTCGTTCTGTGTCTCCGATATATTCTGGCGCATGTCGCTGCTAATATTATAATATTATTCTTAAATCTGGTCTGCTTAAAACTAGATACTATAGAATAGAATTAGTGGCTATAGCTATAAGTAATACCTTAAATATTCGTGTTCTAATTCAATTAGCATAGCAGTGTGAAATGGAACTTTTCCGTATAAAAGCCGTAAGAATAGAATAGTGGTGATAGGAACTCTCGTCGTCATAGTAGTAAATACTAGCTAGCTATAATAATATAGTGACAAGCTCTTAAATCACTCCAGTCAAGAATCATTCTTCAGCACCTGAGATGATGACCTGAGAGAGAGAGGCAGGTTCCTAAGCCACCGGCGACAACAAATATCCGTTCATCTGTATCATCTAATAGTAGTAAAGAGATTTTGCATGGTCAGTTCAGTATTTGCATGTATTTCTATCTATGTAAAAAGTAACTGAGGGTGCCGGAGGCTCTCGGAGCTGCTATCACCAGCCAGAGTCATCGTAAGTAAAGAAAGCTGCTCACATGGTCGATGCAAAGCGGACAAGGACATGCCATTCCTTCTCGTCTCACCCTCCGTGCAATATTACATACTACAAATACATAACAGGTATACAAATACATTTTTACAGACTGAAGGAAGCGATGACAAACACTGTCAAGTTTGCACTGACATGGAGCAGTTGAAAAGAGACTCTTGAGCTTGTTTTGCTTTAAGAGCTGTACTATTTATAATTCAGCAGAGTATCTAACTCCTCGTGTATTGCGTCCCCTGAATTTTCAAAAAAACAATTGACTCTCCTTCAGAGTTCATTTCATAAATACATTTATAAATATTCAGTGAATGCATGCGGTTGAATTTGTCAACGAGCAGCATACGCATACCTAATAAGTAAAAGGCTCATAATTTGATTGACTGTCCGACCACACCGTGTTGTATTTGTATTTGTGTATAGTGTAGGATTTTTGTATATATGTCTATATATGTGTGTGTGTCACGGTACACAGATACACATCCTTATTGTGACGAATGTAATATTTATAAAGGCGAATTAGGAGTTAGGAGTAAAGTACACGGCTGAACATAGTACTTGTGTAGTGTGTAAGTATGTACTCGAATGTTTACGCTTTCTGTTATCTCTTGTATCTCTGTAGCGAGGTCTACCTACCTACACGCGTATGTTTCATGTTACACAGTTCATTAGGTGGTTTTGTTCATAACTTTAGCACTAATAGGTAGGTAGCCCACTACTTTCTCTTTTTATGTATCTATGTATTTACTTTCCCCTGTTAATAATGTGGGCAGTAGTTTCCTATCATATGTTTTCTATTTCTATGATAATATGCATGTGTGTCTAGTGAGTAGTGTGTGTGTAGTTGTATTAGTAAAAAGGGAGCTAACGGGGCGGGGTACAATTACTGACTTAGGTTATTGTTACGGATTTTATATGTATGTATGAATTGGGTAATTTGTAAGAGTAGAAGCAAGACAAATGCCACAGATACATAGATAGGTACATTTTGACAAGTTTAACTGGATAAATTAGCAAGTGTGTGTAGTATGTGTGTATTTTGTGTGTTGTTTAGGTAGTTGGGTTGTTTGTCGTCTGTGCATATTATTGTAGTAGGTTTAGACGGCGCTCGCATTCAGGCTTTTCTCATTTGCTTTCTATCTACACGACTACCACACCTACATACACGGACCTCTACGCCAATACTTAAATAGTCTGTGTGTAAATATAATAATAATAGCTATTTCCCTCCGTTTGGTAAATATGTCTGTGTTGCTTGTTTTTATGCATCTTCGTATGTAGTGACTAACTTACTATAAGACTATGCATGTAGTATATATATAATAATAATAATGTTGACTATCTTTAAAAGACTAGACTTGGTAGTCTCCCACTTGTTTCTGATTATGAATTAATAAAAGTTATAATCATAATTAATAGCCTACAAACACCAGCTGCCTAGGTATATACCTGTATATATGTAAATTGGGCTTGAACGCATATTTTCTGTATCGTACTGCACTAATTAACTAGCGTGTTATTTATATCAATGTATTTATGTATTCTGTGTAGGTAGACATAAATTAGGACTAGATTATATTTATATATAATATAATATGTAAATATTACAATTCCACCGAACAGCCACTTAATTAGCATAGTAATTTCTATTATTATTTATATAATTTACTATTTCTTACAGTTAGACTACTGTTACGTAGTTGTATTTTTAATTTTAGTTCAATAATAATTAGAAGACTCTCGAGGTAGTCGTCGTCGTACTAACTACAATATCTGTAACTATTTATCTGTATGCAATAGATAGACTAGTCCTTATATCCTATCATAATATATAATAATAGTATTATGTATGTATTAGGTGTAGATCACTGTGAATCTCAAAGGCGTGCTCTCATCACAGTCGTTGTAGTTTGGAACAGAGCGAACACGCCAGTTGATTTTCCCAGTGTATTCCTTCATGTAGTATGTAAGTTTGTTGACTCCTTGGGTCTGCTGCTGCTTCTTATATGTAGTAGTAGTAGTAGTAGTAGTAGTAGTAGTAGTAGTAGTAGGTAGTAGTAGTATGTAGTAGTATCTGTAGTAGTAGTAGTAAGTAATCCACGTCTACGAAGTCGGGGTCAGCGAGAAAGAGACTCGGATTGATTGACTAACCTTTTCTCGAACAGGAAGGTACACCAAGGAAGGAACAAAATACCCAGATTGGTTGCTACTCTCTTCTTCTGAAGATGTCAAAAGGAATCCTTGCATCACGAATTCTCCGTCTCCAACTCCTTCCTGTGGAATCCCCCGCCCTTCCGGTAAATTTTCCATCTTCCACGATCTTTCCACCTTCCCTCTCTGCAAAACAACGCAACAACTCTTCATTTTCCACTCGAATTCATCCATTATCCCTCTAATAACCAAATCTCCCTATCTATTAAAAAACTACACGCTACTACGCATATATTTACATACCTACTTACTACAATTCCTTAGTTCAATATGCTAACACATTTACTAATAATATTCTATTAGATCGTCATTGGAGCAAGTAGTCTGTATATTTCTCTTTGGAAAATGCTTCCAAGATGGAATAGTTAATTACTTAGCGAGATAAGAAAAGGAGGGAGGGAGGGGACATGTCTTGTCTTGACTCTGCTACAATTATCTAACCAACTCTATCATACGCAAATCCATTTGATTAAGAAAAGGTAATGCTCCTATGTAATCTAATAGTGATATGGTGCTAGATATTTTAATTCCCACAGATCGAATTAGTTAGCTCGCAATCAGTCAGCGGACTCTTCTTCCAGCACATTCTCCTCTTCTCAATGCTTTACATATTAATGGCTGTTTACTATGCTCCTTAATTCTCTTTACAATAGTTTATAACTTTCCCCGCCTCTCCTCCTTTCCTATTATTCAACTTTGTTTTCTTGTTGCTCTTATTCTCTTTCTCATTTTACTAGTCTCTCTTTCACTCCGTGTGTATTGTCTAGAGAAAGCTAATACAAACGGTACAAGAAGTGCTAAATAAATTTATGTGCCGATGTCCTGTCCTTGGAATTAAAGGAGCATACGTATAGTACACATACCTAGGTAGCTACAAGCTACATATACATAAAGTGACTACCTATTTTGACTGTTTTATTTACGTATAAAGCTTTTGTGATCCGACTGTAGATAGATAGATACATAACGTAGTGTGTAATATTTGTAGTATAATTTAAATAGCAATAAATTGGGCACATAAAGGTAAACCTAAAGTAGTAAATGCATTGTGTGCTTTAGTTTTTAGTTCGGTTAGATGAATAAGGCTCAGAAGTGTGGGAAGTGGTTGGAAGAAATTCGTCGGGACCTTTAGTAGGAGAAGAGGCTTGTTACTTAGAACTTAGAAAGTATGCTGGTTGTTGTAGTGTAAATAAAGATGCAAATATCGGATAGGTAATACAATAACAACAATAACAATAGCTATCTAGAGCTAGAGCTAGAGAGTGTGTGTGTGTGTGTTGATGTTGTGGAGTGAGGAGGATGCCATTGCCAACTGGAGTCTCATCAAGAACTCCTTTAGTTTTGGGAGATGGGTTCTGTTTCAGTTCTTGGGCGTCTCAAGGGGGCTGTTCCCCCTTCTCCTCATCTTATTTTACATTTTAATGGAAAACTCTATATTGTCCAATTAGCAAGATAAATAGAGTGTTAAAATATTTTATGGCTAAGTGCGGCAAGGGCTTTGGTACTAACATCACATTGATATTATCCAACAAAAGCTGAACACAGATACTCCTTTATGTTCTCCTCGCCTAGCCTAGCCACTCCATTCCACGGGCCTCCCCGGCTATAGCTACTTTACAACTTACAAGTGCTCCTATCCAACTCCAAAATGGCAAAGAAAGAGCGAGCTGAATTCCCGTGAATGGCTCCGCTCACAATACTCAACTCACAAAGGCCTTTCAACCGCTGCGATCTCTCACTTCCCTGGACTATCTATCTATCCGTACTATCTGCATCTTGTGCTTCCTTCCTTCTCCTTAGCCTCCTCACTCCGAACTCCGTTAAGTAGTCGACTTAGAAGGCGGGAGAATACCTAAATAATAGCTCCTACTCCTATTATTGTACGCTCTCCTTCAAATTGCTAGTTGGTTTCCGTTTAGAGAGCTTATTGTTAGTTTAGTTGCGTCTTTATGCCCGGCTATCTGTGCATGTAATGTTCGTGGAGCGCGGAGTAAGTATGTATTAGAGTCAAGTGAAGTCAGTGTGGTTAATCTGGTTATGTTATGTAGTTGCATTTCCACTAAAAGTTCACTCCGTTCAGCTAGTAATAGTTTTAACGGGGGAGCAGTGGATTTTACAAGACTATCATATCAACTATCACCTTTATCTATCTTTCTAACTAATGCCCGTCTCTCTCTCTCTCTCTCTAGCTAGGTGGGTAGTAGTATGTAGTAAGGCGAGAGAGAGAGAGAGGGCTAATAAAAAGTGATGGACTTTCAGTTGAATACATAGTGCCTATAAAAATGCCTTGGCTCCATTTCCCTGCCTATGAATCCATTGTGTGTCTCGTCTGGATGGACGGCAGTCTCCTTCGAATTCATCGAATCCGAATTTCGGAGAGTGCTGAAAGGATTCAAACTTTAAGTAGGTTAGTTAGTGCTAAGGCTCTATTGAAAATTTTCTCTGTCATTTCTACATAAGTAGCTAGGTAGGTAGCTATAGATCCGACGTCGTTATTCCTCTTTTTTATGATTATTTTTTATCTGGGATTTGTGAGAGGGAGAGAGAGAGAAAGGTGAAAAGAGACTTACACGGGAGTCGCGAAGAATGGAGTGGTGAAGTCTGGAATGAACCAAAAGCATGTGGTAGGTGGAACTAAAAAATTTGCATTTTCGACATCGGAAGCTCTTCTTTCTGCGGCTTTTTGGCTGTTTGTTGTTGTTGTGAGTTTGCTGGATGTGCTTGGCACACTCGTCCCGTGATTTGAATGCAAGTTGACAGTGAGAGCATCGGAAGTGGGAAATCCTGGCTCGTTTTCTCGGTTTAATTTCAGGAGACAAGTCTTCATTCATTCCTTCGTCTGTTGGGGCCGTTGATTCTTCCTCCTTTCCCAGACTGTGTTTCTGGCCGCCTTTTAGATTCTCCAGGTTGCTGTTGCCATTGGATGCGTTTTTCAGGGCCCAGTACAAATTATCTCCAGAATTTCCATTTAAAAGTGGAAGAGACAAAAGGGCGGCTGGATCGTTTGTCGGATCACTCCCTGGCGGAGTGGCCAAAAAAGCCAATCTGCCGGATGCACTTGTCGTGGGTGTAAAGAACGGAGCCAGGACACCAGACATTTGATGTCCAATCAGATGTTGCTGGAATGCCTCTGCCTGCTGGAAAGTGTGGAAGCACATGGGACATTGGAATGTTGCGCTTGTTTCTTGCTGTTGGGTGGAGGTGGATGCCGGGCTCGTGACGGAGTTGGCCAGCCCCGTGTGTGTCCTCTCGTGTGCATACAAATAGACGAGGAGGGACGTCGTGAACGGACAATACGCACACCGGTACATTTTATTCGTCCCACCTTCCATTTTCTGGAAGAGCATGGTCAGAGGATCCAGAACCACTCCCCGCTGTCCATCTTGAAATGCCGCCGAGTCTCCAACTAAAGCCGCCTGCCCACTTGCCAGTTGATTCCCGTGTTCTTTGATCAGATGAACTTTCATTGCTTCCATGTCTCCGGTGGAAAAGCCGCAGAGGGCACATTTGTTGGCATCTCTCCCTGTGGCGCTGTTTTTATGCGAGGAAGAAGATTTGCTTCCTGAAGAGCTCAGTTTAGAGCTGCCACTGCCTCCCTTACCGCCGCCGCCGATTTTAGACTGTCTTCTGGAAGGGCCGCCGAGGGTTTTCTCGATGGACTTCCAGCGCTCACGTCCCTCTTGTCCGTGGTCAGCGATGAGATGGGTCTTGAGCCACTTGGCACTGCGGAAGCGTCTGCCGCAAAACGGACACACTTCTGAGTAGTGGCAGAAGTAGCGATTGGTTAGATCCAGCTGATTGTTGGGCAGGAGAGGAACGGAGTCTGCCTGGCTCACGGGCACATTCCCTTCGCCGATCCCCGCGCTTCCAGTCGACAAGTTCATGCCGGAGTTGTTGGAGGCTGCAACGAGAGGGAAACTGGCGGACAAGCCGATGGGGCCGGGAGTCGAAGGATTCGGCGGACTTGGACCCTCTTCCACAATCCCATGCGTGTTTTGTTTGTGGACCTTAAGGAAGTACTTGGAGCACAGCTCCTTGTTGCAGATGTCGCAAGTGACGCCGCCGAGCCCCGTGCTGCTCTCGATGCTGATGCCGTGCATCTTGAGCATGTGAGTCCGCATGAAGTATTTGTTGCACAGTTCCTTGTGGCAAATGGTGCAGTAGCTGCGACTGAGAGATGGACTCGGTCGTTTCGCATTGGCCGCCGCATTGCTGCTTCCGCCGCTTTCCGCCTTAATGGCGTTGTTGTTGTTGATGGTGGTGTTGGCGGCGTTGATGGGAGGCTGGCCTTTGGCGACTGGAGCTAGAAACGGGTTCGCTCCGCCAGCACCTGCTGCATTCAACTCGTGAGCCAAGGAGTCTGACGTGCTCGCATGCAAAAGTCTTTCTTTCAGAGCTCCAGGCACAATACTTTGGGCCAAGTCTCGAGATTCTCCAGATGTGCTCCCGCTGCTGCTCTTCTTGGCTCCGCCCGTGGTCGTTGCATTTGTGTTGTTGTTGCTCATCTCGCTCGGAGACTCACTTTTGATTTGAATGGCGGCGTCTGGAGTGGTGCCGGCTGCTGCACTATGGTAATGCTGGATGTGTTGCTGGAGAAAGTAGCTGGAGTAGAACTCTTTGGAACAAATGTGACAGACTGTTGATGAGTTGGTGGAGAGGGGAGCTGGACTGATGTTCGGCTCGAGCGGAGGACTCCACGCCGCCACTGAGGCCGAAGAAACTCGATTCAGCTCCATGATCATCGTCTGCAGACGTCTCAAGTCATCCGAGTCCGAAGTGCCCTCTCCCCGACTCTCCATCTCCACGGACGACAGATTCTTCCCTTTCCTCATTTTGCTGTTGTTCTCGCCGTTCGGAGTGTTTTTCCCGCTTTCAGGGTCGGAGGCGAGTCCGGGCTCTGCTTCGTCGGCGGACTTGAGCCCGCCGCTGATTAGAGAGGCGGCGGCCTCGGTGATGAGTTTGCTGGCGGAATCTGTTGCTTCCTCGGAGTCGGGGTGGAAGTAGGACTTGTGCATTCGGAGCAAGTAGATGGTCTGGAACGAGCGGTTGCACAGGTTGCACTCGTAGTCGATCTCCGTGGAGTTGCCGTTGTTGTCGAGATTGGGCGCCGCGTCCCCGGCCTCGTCGAAAAGGGTTGGAATGTTGCCGAACGGGAGGAGGAAGGGCGGGAAGGATGGCAGGAGGAGTCTGTGCTTCTTGACCAGGTGGTTCCTGAGCAGCGTCTTGTTGGAAAAGTCCCGGAAGCAGAACTGACAAGTGTTTTCGCCGGAGACGACGCCGAGTTGCGGAAGCTTGAGCTCCAGCGAGGAGATCTTGAAGGAAGAGTTCTCGTCCGAGAGGTCGGCGGCGTTCTCCGGACTCTTCAGCTCCGCGTTGCCCTGAGCAGAGAGATCGCACTGACCGCTGTTCACGAGATTCATTCCGTTGCGAGACTCGTCGGAGTGAGCGAGCTCGCCCTCCTCCCCCCGCCCGTCTTCTCCGTCGCCGCCGCTGTCGTCCATGTGCTTGGCCACCAGCTCCAGGCCGAGTGACTCGAGCTTGATGTCTCTGAGCGTGGCCATTCCGGAGCCGGGCAGCCCCTCCAAAGATCTCCGCTCACTCATGCCGTTGGAAAAAGTGTCGCGTTGGCTGCGGCCGCTGCTGCTGCTGCGACTGGAGCTCTCCATGGGAATCCCGTGTATCTTGGCCTTGTGTCTTTTCAGAAAGTACTTGTTGCAGAACTCTTTTTGGCAGAGCTCGCAGAATGACTCACGTTGAGAGCCGTTGCTGTTTCCGCTCTTCTCCAGGGAGAAGCCGACGGAAAACGGGATTTCCGCTCCGGGCGCGAGTCCTCCGCCTTTGCTGACAGCGGCGGAGGCTGATGAGACGGGGACTGCGGCCAGAGGCTGGCCCTGTGCTGTCTGCTGCTGGCTTTGCTGCTGTTGCTGGAGCGCGGGTAGAACCGATAGGACGGGAGTGGCGAGGTAGGAGCTGCTGGGTGACGACGAGATGCTCTGGCTCAGCGCGAGGTTGGCGGGCAGTTCGGAGTAGACGCCGTGCTTGTTGGCCTTGTGGGTCTTGAGGAAGTATTTGTTGCAGAACTCCTTGTTGCAGAGGTCGCAGTAGGCCTCCGGGTTGAAGATGCGGTGCGGCGGCACGTTCTGGTGCGAACTCCCGCCGAGGTTGTTGGAGCCGGCGGAGGAGGAGGAGGTCGGCGTGCCCGACGGCGGGTTCGGAGTCGTCGAGGAACGAGCCTGCTGGTGGTTCATGCCGGAGCTCAGCTGCTGGTGCTGAGAGAAGAAGCCGACGGCGGATGGGAAGAGTGCCGAGAACGGGCTGGAGCTGCTCAGAGGAAATAAACCCGGGGAGAACGACGGAGGGAGTGGGTTCGGCGGGGAGCCGCTCGAGTTGATCGGATTGCAAGTGGAGAATGAGTCTTTGGTCCCTTGTCCTGCAAGTTCAGTCTTGTCATTTTCGATCGAGGAGTTGTTGTTGGAATGCAGACGCTCCAAACTCATCGGATCCTGGCACATCTGTCGGATGTGCTCCTGCTGCGAGTCGGAGAATGCGAGGTGCTCGTTTTTCGACAGGTTCAGAGGAACATGGTGTGACTTGAGCGGATGTTTCCGCGGGTGCTGAACTCCTTCGTGCTCGTCTGACTCGTGTCCAAGGCAAGGCAAGGGCATTGCTCCGGCTTCCAGATTCTCAATGGCGGTCCCTCCCATTCTTCGAGTCGTTCCAGTGTCCGGGAATTCCGAGGCGGGGATTCGAATGGGGCGGGATTGCTTTCGTCTTTTCTTCCCTTTGGCTTCCAGGAGGGAATTCGTCGAATGTGTGTCCATGAAAAAGGATTGTGACTCCGAGGACTTGTCCAGCTCTCCGCCACAGGCCCAGGAAGGAGTCTCGCCCTGGTCCAGTGGCAACGCCGTCTGGAGCTCCTCATGGCCACTCTCGAAACTACTGTTGCTCTCCACCCGACAAGTTTCGTCTGGTGGAGGTTCCTCCGAATGAATTAGTGTTGGTGTAGTGTGGAGCCCGCCTGTTGGCCCGCCATTTAGTGTTGCTGTTGTTGCCATCGCCAAGTCAACCCCCCAACATTAACTATGATGGCCCGTGACCCAATGGAAGGCGGGATTGTCTCCAACAAGTCCCCCTGCACACACACAATCATTTACATACTCAAACCTCAATTTCACGCATTCCCCCGTCGTTCCCTGCCTAACCACTTTCTTCGAATCTCACGTTTTCAAAGACATCTCACCAATCCTCACGCTAAAAATTACAAAGCATTATCATTCTGCAGCTAATTTTAATACTCAAGCAAGCAATAGCAAAAGGGCATTCATCCTTACACTATGAAAAGCTGTTCAGTAACTCCAGATGTAACTTTTTGATATAAAAATAAAATGATATTCCCGATTTAAAATAAATTATGTCGGTTGGGTGCACGCACACGCTCTATGGTTGCTAACGAGCCACACGGAGGCAGATAGAGGACGTGGGTAGCTCTTGTAGGCGAAAGAACATTAAATGTCGATCACTTTAACAAGACAAAATAAATACTTTCTCTTCGACAAGTTCAATCCGCATTCCCTTCTACTTTCTACACATAACCAGCTTCCTTGGTTTACTATGGAAAAATCGCAGCATGTTCCTCCCTATACACACTCTGCTTGAGTACACAATACACACCCACTACAGATATAGGCGCTATACATAAATCCGGAGCTTTCCCGATCTACTTATACGTAGGTACCTTCTTCTTTACAAGGAGAGCATTATAAGGCCAGTGCAGTGACACGACATGCAATGCAACCTCTTCCCTCGCACTGCATGCTCTAGATAGAGGTGGGAATTAACACCAACTGAAATCAAGACCAGCACCAACCACTCTCAAATCGATAGCACTAGATAACAATGAATACCGTACAAAGATCCTAAGCAAAATATTCACGTAGGTACGACAATATTTCATCACAGGAAAACTACTCTTGTTACAATTTACTTCTTTAAAACGCGTTGAAACTTGTAAAAATAAATGACTCTGTTTCGTTAAATTATTTATTTACAGCTCAAGGAAAAGTAGATCATTTTCACTCGATGATGGCATAATTTCTGCAGGCCTACGCATGCTGTTTCCTATGAAATGTCAAATGAAAATGACTAAACACGTGTAACAACTAATGAACATTCTTGGCCTGTAGCAAATGATAACCCATGACCCCTAATCAGATGACAGGGCATAATTTGCTTTGCATATACTTACGTAACTTTTAGCATGAATCCATTTAGATAAGCTTATTCTTTTAGTAACTACAAAATGATAAAAATACAACTACAAAAATGATAAAGCTATTTGGTGTAAAGTTAAAGAGCAGGAAGTGAAGGGATTAGGTCGGGGCACAGATCCCCGTTCCAACCTCCACTGCAACTCGTTCCCAGTTCATGTCTTATCTTTAAGTAGGTAGGTTTGTATAGGAACCTAGCTATGTCGTAACACGTAACCATCTCCGCTGATAGTAAATGGGCTTTGGCTTCGGAAATAAAGATCAACTGGTCTGCTTTGTCTGACTCATTGTTTGTATGTGAGTTTTAGGTCTATGTAGGTGGTGGAAGTACCTACGGACTACGGACCTTAGTATTAAACATGTAGTGTCTCTTAGCAAACTGAAACTGCAAATGCTCTCCCCACAATATCTCTTATCCTCCTCCTCGTGTCTACAAATACAGAGAAAATCAGTGCAGCATTGACCTCCACGGAGGACCTTAGATAATATTATTATGTGCTGTTTATTCTGCAAGTGATTTTCCTGGCAATAAGCACGACTACAGAATATCACAATTAGAGAAGTTTAGAAGTGAGTATAATGCAATTGTACTGAACTCCAGCACCCACTATTTACCCGACGGCCGGAATCTAC